>JAQZBX010023988.1:8385-30562 GCA_029593785.1 Cabassous unicinctus
TCCATCAACAGATGAATGGATAAACAAACTGTGGTCTATTCACACGATGGAATATTATGCAGCTGTAAGAAGAAATGAAGTCGTAAAGCATATGGCAACATGGATGAATCTGGAGGACATTATGCTGAGTGAAGCAAGTCAGACACAAAAGGACAAATACTGTATGAATGCATTACTATGAACCAAATATATTGTGTAATGTATCATTTGATTTTTCAGAAGGATACATATAATCCAGTACATTTAATTGAGAAATGTATATATTTATTCATCTGTGTTTACTTTTTAATTTTTAATTGTTTATATTTTCAATTATTAAATGTACAAAATCTTTTTCTTTAAAAAAAAGAAAAGAAACTGCTGTCTGTAATCAATGAAATGAAAAAGTAAGGATATTCAAAAATTCACTCCTCCATTAAAAAAAAAAAGGAAAAAAACTGGCAAAAATGGTCAGAATCAACATTTTCAGAATTTGGGAAGTTCAAGGTCTGCAGCATCAGGGGAGTATTTATTTAAGAACAGTTGAATCTTGGTCAGAGGAGCAAGCTCTGTGGCAGTTTAACTTTTCCCTAGTCCCATCCCAGCCCTCCAGCCATGAGAAATAATAGCCTGCATTCCTGGTACTGGAGCAACCAAAATGGACTTCATTTGCAAAAATAAAGTTGTCATTATTCATCCTGTCTGTTGGCATCCTCAAAGACCCCACTTACAAGGCTGACTTGAAGCTCACCCAGTGTCAACAGCCTTCTTCCTGAGTGTTTGTCAAAGGCAATTGCACACAAGTGCTTTAACTTTGCAGCTGAGTGAGGCAATGGTTAATAGCTGGGGCAAACAATAGGCTAATGAAATAGCTTAAAAGGAAAAGCTGGGAAATTAGATGTCCCCAGAGCTTTGAAAAGCCCAATATATGCCTGGGAATCTAAAAGGCCACACACAGACATAAGGCAAATGTGCAAGCTTAGAAAGACCTGAGAAAGCTGGGCAGGAGGAAGTAAAGGCTAAGGTGGAATTGTAAACCGCGGGCTGAGTGCTGACGGCAAGAGCAGACCCAGCACATACACAGGGCCCCTAGGAAAGAATGGGAGATTTATTGGTTCCGGAATTTTCAGGAAACCCCAGTCCAGTCATTAGCTGACCACTAAGCTAACCAAGTAAAGACTTCAGTGGCCCCACAGGACAAAGAATACAGAATTAGCAGAATTAATTGAGAAAAATCACTAAACAAACAACTATAACAAACAGCAACAAAAACAAACCCTAGAGGAGAGACTTTGATTTCCAGTTATCACATTATTTTAAATGTCCAGTTCTCACCAAAAAAGAATAGGAACCATGCAAAAAATAAATGAAACAAAGTATGGGTCATACATAGTTCAGAAATACCAATCAAAAGAAACCAGGCCTAGGGAAATCCAGACGTCGAACATATGAGACAAAGATTTTAAAAGAGCTATTTTAAATATACTTTCAAAGAGCTACAAAAATGCTTTAATAATATGTATCAATAAAATTGATTTGTTTAAAAAAAAAGAAATAAAGGAAACTGTGAGAATGATGTCTTCTGTTTTAGTTTCTTTGGCTGCTCAATTAAACACCATGCAATGGTGTGGCTTAAAAAAGGGAATTTATTAGCTCCTGATTTTGAGGCTGAGAGGAAGCCCAAATCACGGCATCATCAAGGCAATGCCTGCTCCCTGAACACTGTGGCTCTCCGGGGCTGGCTGCCGGTGACCCTGTGTCCGTAGCTTGTCCCATGGCAAGGCACATGGTGGCCTCTTCTGGCCTCTCCCTTCTCTTCTGGGTTCCACTGATTTCAGCTTCTGAATGCTTCCTCTGCGGTTTTCTCTCTGTGTGTCTGTCTGATCTTCATGTCACTTATAAACGACTCCAGTACTAAGGTTAAGCTCCCCCTGACTGAAGTGGGCCACACCTTGCTGAAGGAACGTCATGAAAGGTCCTCCTTACAATGGGTTTAAAAACATGTTTTTCTGGGGGTACATACAGCTCCAAACCACCATACTCATCAAATAGAGAATAACAATAATGAAACAGAAATTATAAAATGGAGTCGAATAGAAATACTGGAGTCGGAAAGGACAATAACGAAAAATGAAAAATCACAAGAGGGGTCAACAGATTTGAGCAGGCAGAAGAAAGAATCAGTAAACAAGAAAATAGGTCAATTGGAATTGTCCCATCTGTGGAACAGAAAGAAAAAAAAATGAATAAAAAATGTAAAGAGTCTCAGAGCACTATAAAACACCATCCAGCATACCAGCATATGCATAATGGGAGTCCCAGAAAGTGAGGAGAGATAGAAAGGGGCAAAAATAATATTTGAAGAAATAATGGCTGAAAACTTCACAAATTTGATGGAAAACATTAATCTACATATCCAAGAAGCTCAATGGCTTCCAAGTATGATAAGCCCAAAAAGATCCACACCTAGACCTATATTAATCAAACTGTGAAAGGCCAAAGACAGACAATCTTGAAAGCAACGAGAACTGACTCATCACATACAAGGGATCCTCAGGAAAATTAACAGCTGATATTTCTCATCAGAAACCATGGAGGCCAGAAGGCAGTGGGATGACAAATGCAAAGGGCTGGGAAGCAGATGTGGCTCAAGCAATTGAGCTCCCGCCTACCACATGGGAGGTCCCTGGTTTGGTTCCCGGTGCCTCCTAAAGAAGACAGTGCGCTGGTGCGATGGGCAGATGCAGCAAGCTGATGCAACAAGAGACACAAGAAGAAAAACATAATGGGAGACACAGCAAAGCAGGGAGTGGAGATTCCCGGTGCCTCCTAAAAAGGATGAGCAAGACAGCGAGCTGACGCAATGGGCAGGCATGGCAAGCTGACACAACAAGATGATGGAACAAGAGACACAAGAAGGAAAACACAATGCGAGACACAACAAAGCAGGGAATGGAGGTGGCTCAAATGATTAGGCACCTCCTTCCCACATCAGAGGTGCCAGGTTCGGTTCCCGGGGCCTTCTAAAGAAACAGGGAAGATAAGCAGATACAGCAGGTGCAAACAGTGAGGGGGTGGGGAGAAATAAATAAATAAAATAAATCTTTTTTTAAAAAATGCAAAGGGCTGAAAGAATAAAACTTTCAAGCAAGAATTCTATATCTGGCACAGATATCTCTTAAGAACAAAGGAGAAATTAAGACATTCCCACATAAACAAAGTGAGAGGATTTGTCGCTGGTCCCCTGCCCACTAGGAAGTACTAAAGAGAGTCATTCAGGATACATGAAAAGGAACTAGACAGTAACTCGAATTCATATGGAGAAATAAAGAGCACAATGTTTTGGGTTGAATCGTGTCCCACAAAATAGATATATTGAATCCTCATCCCCAGTGCCTCAGAATGCAACCTTATTTAGAAATAGGGTTATTTCAGAAGCAATTAGTTAAGTTAAATGAGGCCAAAATGGATTAGAGTGGGCCTTAAACCTATATGACTGGACTGGTGTCCTTATGAGAAGAGGACATTTGGACACAGACACAGGGAGAGGCCACGTGACAACTGAGGGAAAGTAGGAAGCCCAGAGATAGCCGGCAAACCTCCAGAACTAGGGAAAAAGAATCAAAGAGAGAAGCTGATGTGGCTCAGGCAACTGGGCTCCTGCCTACCACATAGGAGGTCACTGGTTCAGATCCTGGTGCCTCCTAAAGCAGACAGCAAGCTGGCACGACGGGCAGGTGTGGCAAGCTGACACAACAAGAGACACAAGAATAAAAAACATAGTGAGAGGCACAACAAAGCAGGGAGCGGAGGTTCCCGGTGCCTCCTAAAGTGAGCTGACAGCTGATGCAACGGGCAAGCACAGCAAGTGACGCAACAAGATGATGCAACAAGAGATGCAGGGAGGAAAAACGTAATGAGAGACACAACAAAGCAGGGAGCGGAGGTTCCCGGTGCCTCCTAAAGTGAGCTGACAGCTGATGCAACGGGCAAGCACAGCGAGTGATGCAACAAGAGATGCAGGGAGGAAAAACGTAATGAGAGACACAACAAAGCAGGGAGCAGAGGTGGCTCAAGCTATAGGCACCTCCCTCCCACATCAGAGGGCCCAGGTTCGGCTCCCAGTGCCTCCTAAAGAAACAAGGAAGACGAAGAGACACAGCAAGTGAAAAGCAATAAGGGGGTGGGGAGAAATAAATAAATAAACCTTTAAAAAAAATCAAGGAAGGAGTTGCCTTTACAGATGTCAGACTCTTAACCTCCAGAACTGTTAGACTCTAAATTTCTGTTGTTTACGTCATCCAGCTTGTCGTCCTTTGTTACAGGTACTAGGAATGAAGACAACAAGTAAAGGTAATTACATAGGCAAATTTAAAAGATGGGGGAAGAGGATGTGGCTTAAGCAGTTGGGCACCCGTCTACCACATGGGACGTCCCGGGTTCGGTTCCCAGTGCCTCCCAAAAAGAAGACGCGCACACAACGAACAAACACAGAGAGCAGACCGCGAGCACAAAACAAGAGTGGGGGTAATAAAATAAATCTTTAAAAAAATTTTAAAAGATGGTATAAATATAATTTTGTTTGTAAGTTTTTTTCCTATCCAAATTAAAACAACTGCATTAAGCAATAATTATAAATCTATGTAGACAGGCACACAATATAGAAAGATATAATTTGGGACAAAAACATCATAAAGAAGCAAGGAACAGAACTATTTAGGAGCAAGATTTTGAATACTATTGAAATTTATTTAGTATTAATCTGAATAAGATTATTATAAATTGAGATGTTAATTGTAATCCCAGGGAAATCATTAAGAAATTGTCTAAATATATATATATATAGTAAAAGAAACAATAAGGGAATCAAGATGGTACACCAGAAAATGTCTAACACAAAAGAAGGCAGTAATGGAGGAACTGAGGAACAAAAAAGACATAAGACATATAGAAAACATACAGCAAAATAGCAAATGTAAATTCCATCTTATCACTAGTTACATTAATCTCCAATTAAAAAGCAGAGTCAGCAGAATGGGAAGAATAATAGAACATGATCCAACTCTACACTGTCTACAAGAGACATGCTTTAGATTTGAAGATACAGACTGAATGTAAAACATTGAAAAAAGATATACCATGAAAACAGTAACCAGAAGAGCTGGCATAATTGTACCAATATCAATCAGAATAGACTTTAGGATGAAAATTGTTACTAGAGGCAAAGAAAGACATTTTATACAGAAAAAAAGGATCATTCCATTAAGAAGGCAACACAATTATAAACACAAATGCTCCTAACAACAGAGACCCAAAATAACACAAAAATTGACAATATTGAAGGGAGATATAGACAGTTCCACAATGATAGTTTGAGACTTCAACACCCCACTTTTTTTTTTTCACTTTATTTTTAAAGAAGTTTTAGATTACCTAAAAGTTACATAGAAAATACAAGGAATTCCTCTATATACCACCCTCTTCCCCTCCCACACTTTCCCCCATTAACAAGATCTTTCATTAGTGTGATACATTTGTTACAATTGATGAACAAATATTGAAGCATTATTACTAACCATGGTCTATAATTTACATTATGGTTTGTACTTTGCACTGCACAATTTTTTAGGTTTTGACAAAACGTATAATGGCCTGTATCTGTCATTGCAATATCATGCAGAACAATTCCAGTGTGTTAAGACTACTTTCCTTAAGGGAGGATTCTCTCATCTTTGCTATCCATGAATACAAAGAGATAAAGAGAAGCTAGAGGATTTAGGGCCACTAACTTTTTTTTTTTTTTTGCCCCCTGAGATGGCTCCCTCACCTGTCTGTTCATTGTCTGCTTGTTGTCTCTGCTCCTTGTGTCTGCTCATTGTCTGCTCTTCTTCTTTAGGAGGCCCTGGGATCCAAACCTGGGATCTCCTATTTTGGAGGCGGGTGCCCAACCACTCGAGCCATATCTGCTCCCTGCTCATTGTGTCTGCTCATTCATCAGCTCATTGTGTCAGCTCGTTGCATCAGCTCATTGCATTTGCTCGTCTTCTTTAGGAGGCACTGGGAACTGAACCCAGGGCCTCCCATGTGGGAGGCGGGCACCCAAATGCTTGAGACACATCCGCTCCCCCGGGCCACTAACTTTTGAAGATATTCTCCCTACCTTCTCCAATCCAGAGAGTTCAATTATCACAGCAATTGATGGAGAGAGGGTTCTAGTGACATTTCCAACTTGGCCTCCTGAGACATTTAAACTAGTCCTTAGGTTGGCTCACAATTCCTTCACCCCTACAATGGAAGACCTCTAATATTTTCCCCACCATCTGATTCAACTCCAGACCTCAGAGATTATCTAGTTCTGCATTCCAAATTTTGCAAATGAAAAAATAAGACCCTGGGGCCTTACACACATTGCCCAAGATCTCACGGCCAGGCAAGGACTCAGGTTTCTTGAACTAGTCTAGTGATGTTTCCAAACTGGCACTCTAATTAATGGTTCCAAGTGGATCGCTGACATCTTTCACCATATGTGGACTCACAAATTAATCTGCAGATGGGCAGACTCCTGGGTCTGAGACAAAAGCATCTTTCTCCGAAAGAGTGCTTAGTGCCCATGATCCTGACACGTTTGCATTTCCGCCTGTCACCCGTGGACCACATTCCCTTCACCTGAATGCTCATATTGTATCAGCGAGTCGAGAAAAAAAGTCAAAGTTACCCAAGAACTTGACAGGAACTAGTACAGCATGTCCCTGTCAATGCCATTGGCTGTTGAGAGATGAATAAGGGCACACAGCAAGAACAAAGGCCTTCACCTCCCATCTGCTTCCAGGCCAGGGTGAAAACCTTGTAGAGATCCCATTTGGTGGAGCTCCATATGGGTCTGAGACATCCCAAAGCGTTTTATCTTTGGTAAGGGTCACAATTCCTTACCCTCAAAGGGGAAGTATCCAGGCCAGATTGTTGTGATCAGCTTGAACCCTCAGAGGAGTGCTCCCCAGATTTTCCTGAGCTTTCTCTGAAGTTTTCTTCTTTCATGTAACTAATATTTATTGATTAGCCAAGTCATGTCCATGGATGTTTTATATGTCATCTTTTTTTTTTTTACTTTATACATTTAATAATTGAAAATATAAACAATTAAAAACTAAAAAGTAAACACAGATGAATAAATATATACATGTCTCAAATGTACTGGATACATATAAATATTTTTTTTTAATCAAACAATATATTTGGTTCATAGTAACGCATTCATACAGTATTTGTCCTTTTGTGTCTGGCTTGCTTCACTCAACATAATGTCCTCCAGGTTCATCCATGTTGTCATATGCTTTACAACTTCATTTCTTCTTACAGCTGCAAAATATTCCATTGTGTGAATACACTACAGTTTGTTTATCCATTCATCGGTTGATGGACACCTGGGTTGTTTCCAACTTTTGGCAATGGTGAATAATGTTGCTATGAACATCGGTGTGCAGATGTCTGTTCGTGTCACTGTTCTCAGTTCTTCTGGGTATATTCCCAGTAGTGGTATTGCAGGGTCACGTGGCAAGTCTATATTCAAGTTCTTTAGGAACTGCCAAACAGTCCTCCACAGTGGCTGTACCATTCTGGATTCCCACCAACAGTGAAGCAGTGTTCCTATCTCTCCACATCCTCTCCAACACTTGTAGTTCTCCGTTTTTTTAATAGTGGCCATTCTGATAGGTGTGAAATGATATCTCATTGTAGTTTGATTTGCATTTCCCTAATTATGAGTGATGTTGAGCATTTCTTCATGTGTTTTTTGCCATTTGTATTTCTTCTTTGGAGAAATGTCTATTCAAGTCTTTCACCCATTTTTTAATTGGGTCATTTGTCTTTTTATTGTTGAGTTGTAACATCTCTTTATATATCCTGGATATTAAACCCTTATCAGATATGTGATTTCCAAATATTTTTTCCCATTGAGTTGGCTACCTTTTCACCCTTTTGACAAAGTCCTGTGAGGTGCAGAAGTGTTTAATTTTGAGGAGGTCCCATTTATCTATTTTTTCTTTTGTTGCACGTGCTTTGGGTGTAAGGTCCAAGAAACCACCACCTACTACAAGGTCTTAAAGATGTTTCCCTACATTTTCTTCTAGTAGTTTTATGGTCCTGGCTTTTATATTTAGATCTTTGATCCATTTTGAGTTGATTCTTGTATAGGGAGTGAGATAGGGGTCCTCTTTCATTCTTTTGGTTATAGATGTCCAGGTCTCCCAACACCATTTGTTGAAGAGACTGTTTTTTCCCATTAGCATGGGCTTGGTAGGTTTGTCAAAAACCAGTTGACTGTATAGGTGAGGGTTTATTTCCGGGTTCTCAATTCTATTCCACTGATCGATGTGTCTATCTTTATGCCAGTACCATGCTGTTTTGACCACTATAGCTTTGTAATATGTTTCAAGGTCAGGCAGTGAAATTCCTCCCACGTTGTTCTTTTTTAGAATAGTTTTTGGCTATTCAGGTGCACTTACCCTTCCAGATGAATTTGGTAATTGCCTTCTCTAATTCTGCAAAGTAAGCTGTTGAGATTTTGATTGGTATTGCATTGAATCTATAAATCAGTTTGGGCAAAAATGACATCTTCACGATATTTATTCTTCCAATCCATGAACACGGAATGTCTTTCCATTTGTTTAGGACTTTTAAAATTTCTTTTGGAATTGTTTTGTAGTTTTCTGCATATAGTTCCTGTACTTCTTTGGTTAAATTAACTCCTAGGTATTTGAGTCTTTTTGTTGCTATTGAAAATAGAGTTTTCCCCCTGATTTCCTCCTCAGGTTGTTCAGCACTAGTGTACAAAAACATTACTGGTTTTTGCATGTCGATCTGGTATCCTGCCACTTTGCTGAACTCATTTATTAGTTCAAGTAGCTTTGTTGTGGATACTTCAGGATTTTCTAAGTACAGGATCATGTCATCTGCAAACAGTGAGAGTTTTACTTCCTCTTTTCCTATTTGGACACCTTTAATTTTTTTTTCTTGTCTAATTGCCCTAGCTAGAACTTCTAGTACAATGTTGAATAACAATGGTGACAGTGGGCATCCTTGTCTTGTTCCTGATCTTAGAGGGAAAGCTTTCAACCTTTCCCCATTGAGTATGATGATGGCTGTGGGTTTTTCATATATGCCTTTTATCATATTGAGGAATTTTCCTTTTATTCCTATCTTTTGAAGTGTTTTTATCAAAAAAGGATGCTGGATTTTGTCGAATGCCTTTTCTGCATCTATTGAGATGATCATGTGTTTTTTTTTTCTTCAGTTTGTTAATGTGGTGTATTACATTGATTGATTTTCTTATGTTGAACCAGCCTTGCATACCAGGAATAAATCCCACTTGGTCGTGATGTATAAGTCCTTTGATTTGCTGTTGGATTCGATTTGCAAGTATTTTGTTGAGAATTTTTACATCAATGTTCATTAGAGAGATTTGCCTGTAATTTTCTTTTCTTGTAGAATCTTTATCTGGCTTTGGTATTAGGGTGATGTTGGCTTCATAAAATGTGTTGGGTAATTTTCCCTCCTCTTCAATTTTTTGGAAGAGTTTAAACAGGATTGGTGTTAATTCTTTTTGAAATGCTTGGTAGAATTCACCTGTGAAGCCATCTGGTCCTGGACTTTTCTTTGTTGGGAGATTTTTGATGACGGATTCAATCTCCTTAATTGTGATTGGTTTGTTAAGTTCTTGTATTTTTTGTAGCATCAGTGTAGGTTGGTTGTGCGTTTCTAGAAATTTGTCCATTTCATCTAGGTTGTCTAGTTTGTTGGCATATAGTTTCTCATAATATCCTCTTATGATTCTTTTTATTTCTGTGAGGTCATTTGTAACTTCCTCCCTTTCATTTCTGATTGTATTTCTTTGCATCTTCTCTCTTTTTTTCTTTGTTAGTCTAGCGAGGGGTTTGTCAATTTTATTGATCTTCTCAAAGAACCAGCTTTTGGTTTTGTTGATTTTCTCTATTGTTTTTTGTTCTCATTTTCATTTATTTCTGCTCTAATCTTTATTATTTCTTTCATTCTGCTTGCTTTGGGATTGGTTTGCTGTTCTTTTTCTAGTTTCTCTAATTGTTCAGTTAAATCTTTGAGATTAGCTCTTTCTTGTTTTTTAATATAGGCATTTAGGGCTATAAATTTCCCTCTCAAGACTGCCTTCGCTGTAACCCATAAGTTTTGATACGTTGTTTTCTGATTTTCATTTGTCTCAATATATTTACTGATTTCACTTGCAATTTCTTCTTTGACCCACCGATTATTTAGGAGTGTGTTATTCAGTCTCCACACATTTGCAAATTTACTTTTTTCTTATTATTGATTTCTAGTTTCATTCCATTATGATCTGAGAAGTTGCTTTGTATAATTTCAATCTTTTTATATTTATTGAGAGCTTCATTTTGACCTAACATGTGGTCTATCCTGGAGAAAGATCCATGGGCACTTGAGAATAATGTGTAACCCGCTGAGTTTGATGCAGTGTTCTGTATATGTCTGTTAGGTCTAACTTGTTTATTATTGTTCAAGTTCTCTGTTTCCTGGTTGATATTCTGTCTAGTTGTTCTATCTAATGATGTGAGAGGGGTGTTGAAGTCTCCAACGATTATTGTAGAAATGTCTATTTCTCCCTTCAGTTTTGCCAGAGTTTGTCTTATATATTTTGGGGTACCCTGGTTAGGTGCGTAGATATTTATGACTGTTATATCATCCTGGAGGATCATCCCTTTTATTAATATATAATGGCCTTCTGTATCTCTTATAACTTTTTTTCATTTAAAGTCTGTTTTGTCTGATATTAGTATAGCTACCCCTGCTCTTTTCTGGTTACTATTCGCGTGGAGAATCTTTTTCCAACCTTTCACTTTCAGCCAGTTTGTATCCCTGGGTCTGAGGTGAGTTTCTTGTAAGCAGCATCTGGATGGCTCATGTTTTTTTATCCATTCTATCAGCCTGTATCTTTTGATTGGGGAATTTAATCCATTCACATTCAATGATATCACTGTAAATGCACTATTTATTTCCTCCATTTTATTCTTTGGTTTTCATTTGTCCTCTTGTTTTTGTCTCTCTTTTTACTCTTTTGGTTATCCTTTCTGCTATTCTTTCTTCTATACTCTCCTCCAAGCCTGTCTCTCCTGTCTTTTTCTTTCAGGTTCTAAGTTTCTTTAATATTTCCTGCAAAGGTGGATTCTTTTTTGCAAACTCTCTTAGTTTCTGTTTATTTGTGAGTATCTTATACTCACCTCCATATTTGAAGGACAGTTTTGCTGGATAAAGAATTCTCAGCTGGCAGTTTTTCTATTTCAGTTTCCTAATTGTATCATACCACTGTCTTCTCGCCTCCATGGTTTCTGAAGAGAAACCTGTGCTAAGTCTTACTGGATGTCCCTTGTACATGATCGTTTGCTTCTCTCTTGCTGCTCTGAGAATTTTCTCTTTATCTTTGACATTTGACATTCTGAGTGGTATGTGTCTTGGCGTAGGTCTATTTGGATATACTCTGATTGGGGTATGGTGTGCTTCTTGAACATGTAAGTTCATTTCTTTCATGAGAGTTGGGAAATTTTCAGCTATTATTTCCTCAAATACTCTTTCTGCCCCATTTCCTTTCTCTTCCCCTTCTGGAACTCCCATGACACGTATGTTGTTGCGTTTTGTGTTGTCATTCAACTCTCTGAGCCCCTGCTCAATTTTTTTCCATTCTTTTCTCTCTCTGTTCTTTTCTCTCTTCAATTTCAGCTGCTCTGTCTTTGGTATCACTTATTCTTTCTTCTATCATTTCGAGTCTGCTGTTGTATGCCACAAATGTGTTTTTGACCTCACCTATTGTGTCTTTCATTCCCATGAACTCCGTTACTTTTCTGTTCAGGATTTCAAATTCCTCTTTGCGTTCGCTCAATGTCTTCTTGATGTCATTTATCTCTTTAACATTTTGTCTTTCATCTCATTAATTTGATTTTGGAAATTTGTGCTCATCTCGCTGATTAGTTCTCTCAAATGCTGCATCTCTTTTGGGACTTTGATATATTCCTTTTCTTGGGCCATGTCTTCTATTTTCTTAGCATGGCTCATAATTTTTTGCTGGTGTTTAGGCATCTGGTTAGGATGCAGTTTACTCGGATGCTCAATCTCTTTCTCTTTTATAGGGATTTAGTGGCAGGAGGCTGTGAGTTACTGCAGCTCTTTGATTTTTGGCTCAACCTGGATTGTTAGGGTTTCCTGCTGGTTGCTCAAAACTGGGCACTGGACCCAGTAGTTGGTTGTAGAGTCATTTCCTAGGGCCTTGGGCAGGGAGGCTATAGAGGCCAGGAAAGCCTCTCCTATTTAATTTTCTTATGTGCACTTCCTTGGTCTGCCAGGAGATGGCACTCATTGGCAGCTCTCAATTCAATGCCTGGTTGGAGCGTATTTCTTGTGACACAGACCAGATCAGTGTGATAGAGCTTCCTGTCTGGGGGCTAAGAACCTTGTAATTCAAACTTTCTGAGACAGTTCTCCAGCCTTCTCTGGCAGCCCCCTCCCTTTTCCCAGCTAGGAAATATTTCCACTCCCCTCTGAATTCTCAATAATCAGTCCCTGTTAGCGGAGGAGGAGATTGGGAGGTTTGTATATCTTTAGCCCCTTGCAGGCTCCAAGGCAAACAATGGCGCAGCCCCACCCGGCCTGGAAGGGCTCTCAGGACAAGGCAGACCAAACCTGGGAGTCAAAAGCAGGGTCAGCCCCAGGCTCTCTCTCCCCTCTCCTGTGGAGTCCTCAACAATTAGTCCAGGCTAGAAGAGAGGGAGATTGCAAGGGTCAGATTTCTCCAGTCCTTCCTAGGCTCCCAGGGCAAACTGCCGTGTGGAGGGGTCTGTGGGGCTCCGCAGCCCAAATTTGCACGTCAGAACCTGAGTCAGCCTTAGGCTGTGTCCCTCTCTCTCCCCTTTCCTGGAGTAGTAGATCCCTGGAGCCCCCTTTGTCTGTAGTCGCAGGCCCAGAGGCCCGAGAATTCTAAGGAGTGTGGGGGAGGACAACACCCCACTTTTAATAAGGGATAGAGAGAAGCGGGTGTGGCTTAAGCATTTGGGCACCCATCTACCACATAGGAGGCCCCTGGTTTGGTTCCCATGTGCCTCCTAGAAAAGGTGAGCAAACTGATGCAACCAGGAGACACAAAGAGGAAACACAATGAGAGACACAACAAAGCAGGGAGCAGAGGTGGCTCAAGCTATTGAGCGCCTCTCTCCCACATGGCAGGTTCTGGGCTCGGCTCCCAGTGCCTCCCAAAAAGAAAACGAGCAGACACAGAGAGCACACAACAAATGGACACAGAGAGCAGACAGTGAGCACAAACTATTTGGCAGGGGAAGAAATAAATAAATAAAGTAAATCTTTTTAAAAAAGAGAGAGAGAGAGAGAGCTAGAACTGCTAGACAGAAGATCAGCAGGGAAAACAGAAGACTTGAATAACACTATAAAGCAGCTAGACCTAGCAGACATCTACAGAGCACTTTACCCACAACTACAGAATACACATTCTTCTCAAGTCACATGGAACATTCTCCAGGATAGATGATATTTGGGGCTGTAAAACAAGTCCCAATAAACTTAAAATTATTGAAATCATACAAATATGTTCTTTGCAACAGAACAAAATTAGAAATCAATAACAAGGAAATTTGGGACGTTCACAAATATGTGGAAATTAAACAGGCACTTCTAAATAACTGGTGAGGGAAGCGGGTGTGGCTCAGTGGATAGAGCCCCCGTTTACCATATGAGAGGCCCCGGGTTCGCTTCCCGGCGCCTCCTTGTGAGGGCAGGCCGGCTCGCGCTGCGCGGTGGGCTGATGCGGCAAGACCTCACAGCAAGGGGGAAATAAACAGACACAGAGAAGACACGCAGTGAATGGACACAGCAGCACAAGCAGCAAGGAGGGGATAAATAAATAAAAATAAATAAATCTTTTAAAAATATAAATAAATAAATAAATAAATAAATAACTGGTGAGTCAAAAAATAAATCACCAGAGATATTAGAGAACACTTTGAGGTAAATTGGAAACATATCACAACATACCCAAACTTATGAGGTGCAGTGAATGCAGTGCTTAGAGGGAAATTTAGGGCCATAAATGCCTATATTTAAACAGAAGAAAGATCCTAAATAATTAAACTTCCAACTTAACAATAGTAGGAAAAGAAGAGTAAATTAAACCCAAAGCAGGCAGAAAAGAAGAGATAATAAAAACCACAGTGAAAATTAATGAAATAAGAATAGAAAAATAATAGAGAAAAGCCAATAGCCAAAGGATGGTTCTTTGAAAAGATCAACAAAATTGACAAACCTTTAGCTGGACTGACCAAGAGGAAAAATGATAAGGCTAAAATTACTAGAATCAGAAATAAAAAAGGAGACTTACTACTGACCTTACAGAAATAAAATAGGATTATAAGGAAATACTATGAATAATTTTATGCCAAAATATTAGATAACTTAGATGAAATGGGAAAATTCTTAGAAAGACATAAAGCACCAAAACTGACTCAAGAAGAAATTGGAAATCTGACTAGATCTTAAAGAATTAACACCAAACCTTCCCAAAGTCTTACACAAAACAGAAGATGAGGGAACACTTCCTAACTCATTTTATGAGGTCAGTATTACCCTGATACCAAGACCAGACAAACACATCACAAGAAAAGAAAACTACAGACCGATATGCTTTTTGAATACAGATGCAAAAATCCTAACAAAAATACTCAGAAACCGAATACAATAATTTATAAAAAGGGTTGTACACCAAGACCAAATGGGATTTAACACAGGAATTCAAGACTCATTTGACATCCAAAAATCAATTAATGAAATACACCATATTCCTAGAATAAAAGACAAAAACCATCCTAATAGGTACAGGAAAAACATCTGGCAAAATTCTACACCTGCTCAGGATTAAAAGTTTCAACAAATTAGGAATAGCAGAGAACTTCCTCAACCAGATAAAGGGCATCTGCTAAAAACCCACAGCAAATAACAGACCTAATGGGGAAACACTAGATGCTTTTCCCCTGAAATAAGGAACAAGACAAGGATGTCTGCTTTCATCACTCTTACTCAAAATTGTGTTAGAGGCTCTATCCAGAGCAATTTGGCAGGAAAATGAAATAAAAGGCATCCAGATTAGAAAGGAAGAAGTAAAACTATTTATTTGCAGATGTCATGATCTTGTATATATAAAGCACTAAAGAATCCAACAGAAAAACTATTAGAGCTAATTAATGAGTTTAAGCTTTCAGCATACAAGACCTATGCACAAATATCAGTTATATTTCTCTACATTAACAACAAATTGAAAATGATATTAGGAAAAGAATTTCAGTTACAAAGTATTAAAAATAGTTAGGAATAATTTTAACAAAAGAATTGCAAGACTTGTACACTGAAAACTACAAAACATTGCTGAAAGAAATTAAAGAAGATCTAAATAAATGGCAAGACATCCCATGTTCATGGATTGGAAGAGTTAATATTGTTAAGATATCAAGGGAAACAGATGTGGCTCAAGTGATTGGGCTCCCATCTAACATATAGGAGGTCCAGGGCTCTATTCCCAGGGCCTCCTGGTGAAAGGCAAGCTGGCCTGTGCAGGAGTGCTGGCCCGCACAGAAAGCTGGCGCAGCAAGATGATACAACAAAAAGAGACACAGATGGGGCGGATGTGGCTCAAATGGTTGGGCGTCCGTCTGCCATATGGAGGGACCTGGGTTTGATCCCTGGGACCTCCCGGTAAAAATAAAAAAACATATATACAGAAGGCGCATGGGCTGCCAGGCTCTGTGTGCCGGTGAGCCACCAGGCCCCGGGAGCCAGGCAGCAAGATGATGACGTAACAGGAGAGAGACGCAGGAGAGAGACAAGACGAGATGCTCCGAAAACCAGGAACCGAGGTGGCGCTGGTGGCAGAACACCTCTCTCCTACATCGGAAGTCTCCAGGATCGAATTCTGGTGAAGACTGGAGGAGGAGGATGAGAAGAGATGGCAGGAAACAGACACAGAGAATTGCCCAGCAAATGGACACAAAACAGCAAAAAACGGGGAAGGTGGGGTTTAAAATGGATAAAGTAAATAAATAAATCTTAAAAAAAAAATAAAAAAAAAGAGACACAGAGGAGAGACAATAAGAGACACAGCAGACTAGGGCCTGAGGTGGCGCAAGAGCTTGAGAGCCTCTCTCCCATTCCAGAAGGTCCCAGGATCGGCTCCCGGTGCCGCCTAAAGAGAAGACAAGCAGACACAGGAGAAGACACAGAGAGCAGACAGCGAGTGTAAAACAATGAGGCGGGGGAGGGGGGAGGAGAAATAAATTTAAAAAAAAAAAGGATATGAATATTACCCAAAGCAATTGTTCTTCTAAGGAAGAGGCAGAAACTCAGAATACTAACTAAAAGAGAGCTTTATTTAGCTAAATGGAGAATACTTGTAAGAATTTAGGTCACGCAATCACAGTATTTGATTAAAAACAACGTAACAAAGAGAAATGGGTTAATTAGATAGCATAGAAGAAAGATGAAAGCACATGTACACTCACCAAAGACTAGCAATCTATATCCAACGTTAATAAACAGTCAAATAATCACAATTATTGATTACTTACAATGTAATGCACTAAACCAATTAGATAGTACAAAGGAAAGAGAGAGAGAGTATACTTTCAAACACTCACCAAACCGGGGGAACTCAACATCTGGTCTTTCACAAGGCTGGGAAGTCCCATTTAATAGCTGACCAGAGTTCCGACTGGAAACACCTGCGTAGAGTGTACTAGCAACAGCCCCTCCCAGGGTATGACACAACACCAGGCCCTGGGCAAAATGCACCAGGAAGAGCGTCCTCTCCTGGGTGAGACTTCCACCAGCAGTTTTGCGGCTGCCCCTTTTAAAGGCTTCTGAATCTCAGAACTCTTGGCAGTCTTGCAAGATGGGAAAGTTTTGAGAGAGCTATCCGTGTGCCTGCAGGCATGGCCTTCAAGCACATCCTCCCACCGACCAGACCCCAGTTAACATTCCTTGGTGCCTGTGGGAAGAAGACTCCAGGCACCTGCACGTTCTTCACTGTTGGTTCACAATTCTTAACCCATTCCTTACCTACACTTATATATTTATATCAGCAATATACAAATTCAATGTAATTGCTATCAAAATTCCAGCAGATTTTTTTCCAGAAATGGAAAAGCTGATCCTCAAATTCATATGGAATTGCAAGGGGCCCCAAATAGCCAAAACAACCTTGAAAAAGAACAAAGTTGGAGGACTCACACTTCCTGATTTCAAAACTTAATATAAAAGCTACAGTAATTAAAACAATGCTGTCCTAGCATGAGGATGGACATAATATAGGATGATGAGTCCAGAGATAAATCCACACATCTATGGCCCATTGATTTTTTCACCCCCTTATATTCTTTATTGCATACCAAACCACTTTTTTAAAATATTTTAAATTAGAGAAGTTGTGAGCTTACAAAACAGGCGTGAATAATGAGCAGAATTCCCACATATCACCTCTCCACCAACACCTTACATTGTTGTGAAACATGTGTTACAGATTATGAAAGAACGTGATTAGACTATTACCACCAACGATGGTCCATAGAGTATACTTGGTATATTTTTTCTATATACCCCTATTATTAACATCATGTATCATTATAGTACCTTTGTTATAGCTCACGAGAGGACACTCTGATATTTGTATTGTTAACCACAGTCCATCTTCCAACACATGGTTATACAGTCCCATGCCTTGCACAATCCACCCAAAGTGTACACTCAGTGGTTCTCACTTTCACCACAGAGCTGTGCAGTCATCACCCCAGTAAACCTTTGAACATTCTTCTTAGTCAAAAAGAAATATCCCATACCCCCCTATTATTATTTTTAAGATTTATTTTTTAAATTTATTTCTCCCCACCCCCTCATTGTCTGCACTTGCTGTGTCTGTTGTCTTCCTTCTTTCTTTAGGAGGCACCGGGAACTGAACCCGGGACCTCTGATGTGGGAGAGAGGCACCTAATTGCTTGAGCCACCTCCATTCCCTGCTTTGTTGTATCTCTCATTATGTTTTTTCTTCTTGTGTCTCTTGTTGCATCAGCTTGCCACGCCTGCCCATCATGCCAGCTCACTGTCTTGCTCATCTTCTTTAGGAGGCACAGGGAACCTCTGCTCCCTGCTTTGTCGTATCTCTCATTATGTTTCTCTTCTTGTGTCTCTTGTGTCATCTTGTTGTGTCAGCTAGCTGCACCCACCCGTCACACCAGCTCGCTGTCTTTTTATTTTTATTTTTTATTTTATTTTTTGCTGTCTTTTTTAGGAGGCACCGGAAACCGAACCACAGACCTCCCATATGGTAGGCGGGAGCTCAGTTTCCTGAGCCACATCTGCTTCCCACCCCCCATTATGACCCTTAGCATTGATATAGTGCCTTCTTTGACATTGATGCAAGAATTATAATATTGCTGTTAACTATAGTCCATAAGTTACATTAATTGTATTTTCCCATGCATGACTATATTCTTTCCACCTCGTAATGGTGACGTACATTTGTTCTAGTTCATAGAACATTCTTGTATTTGTACTATTAACCACAATCCTCTTCCACCTCTGGGTTCACTGTGTTATTCGGTTCCTAGATTATTCTCTAGCTGTCTTTCAGTTGACATTCACATCCCTAGACCACCCCTTTCAGCCACAATCACATTTATAAACCAGCAGTGTTAGCTATACTCACTGTAATGTGTTACCAACAACTCTATCCATTCCCACAGTTTTACAGTCAAGCTAATTGAAAATTCTACATACATTAAGCATCAGCACCCCTTCTCAGCCCTCATCCTATCTCCTAGTAAGCTAGAGTCTAGGTTTTAACTCCATGTGTTTATTCCTCACATTTAGTTCATATCAGCGAGACCGTGCAATATTTGTCCTTTTGTGCCTGGCTTATTTCACTCAGCATAACGTCCTCAAGGTTCATCCGTGATGTCATATGTGTCCCAATTTCATTTCTTCTTACAGCAGCATAGTGTTCCATCATATGTATATGCCACATTTTGTTAATCCATTCATCGGTTGATGGACACTTGTGTTTGCATCTTTTGGCAGTTGTGAATAATGCTGCTATGAATATCGGTGTACAAATGTCTATTTGTGTCCGTTTTCAGTTCTTCTGGATATATTCCCAGTAGCGGGATTGCCGGATCATATGGCAGTTCTATATTTAGCTTCAAGAGGAACCACCAAACTCTCCCACAGAGGCTGCACCATTCTACATTCCCAATCACAGTGAGGAGGGTTCCTATTTCTCCACATCCTCTCCAGCTCCTGCAGTTTTCTGCTTTTATTTTAATAATGGCCATTCTATGCGGTGTGAGATGATATTTCATTGTAGCTTTGATTTGCATTTCCCTAATAGCTAGTGATATTGGACATTTTTTCATGTACTTTTTCACCATTTTTATTTTCTCTTGGGAGAAATGTCTATATATGTCTTTTGCCCATTTTTTTTTCTTCTTTGCCCATTCTTAAACTGGATTTCTTGCTCTATTATTGTTGAATTGTATGATCTCTTTATACAGCATGGAAATCAAACCCTTATTGGATATGTGGTTTCCAAATATTTTCTCCTATTGAGTGGGCTGCCGTTTCACCTTCTTGACAAAGTCCTTTAAATCACAGAAGTGTTTAAGTTTAAGGAGGTCCCATTTATCCATTTTTTAATTTCGTTGCCTGTGCTTTCGGTGTAAGGTTAAGAACCTGCCATCTACCACCATGTCTTGAAGATGTTTCCCGACATTTTCTTCTAGTAGTTTCATGATTCTACCTTTTATGTTTAGGTCTTCGAACCATTTTGAGCTAATTTTTGTAAAAGGTGTGAGATAGGGTCCTCTTTCTTTTAGATACGGATATCCAGTTCTCCCAGCACCATTTGTTGAATAGACTATTCTGCCTCAGGTGGTGTATTTGACAGCCTTGTCAAAAATCACTTGACCATAGATGTGAGCGTCTGTTTCTGAACCATCAGTTTGGTTCCATTGGTCTCTATGTCTACCTTTATGCCAGTGCCATGCTGTTTTTACCACTGTAGCTAAGTAATATGAGTCCAGAAGAGAGAGTCCTCCAACTTCACTCTTCCTTTTCAAGATGTTTCTGGCTATTCTGGGCTGCTTATCTTTCCAAATAAATTTGATAATAAGGTTTTCCTTTTCTTTAAAAAAGGCTGTTGGAATTTTTATTGGGATTGCATTGAATCTGTATATCAATTTGGGTAGAATAGACTTCTTAACGATATTTAGTCTTCCAATCCATGAACATGGAACGTTCTTCCACTTATTTAGGTCTTCTTTCATTTTTTTAAGAAATGCATTGTAGTTTTCTGGATACAAGTGCTTTAAGTCCTTGGTTAAGTTTATTCCTAAATATTTGATTCTTTTTAGTTGCTATTGTAAATGGAATTTCCCCCTCAGATTTCTCATTACTAGTGTATAGAAACACTACTGATTTTTGCTTATTAATCTTGTATCCTGCCACTCTGCTAAACTCGTTTATTAGCTCTAATAGCTTTGTTGTAGATTTTTCTAGGTATAGGATCATATCATCTGCGAATAGTGAAAGTTTTACTTCTTCCTTTTCTATTTGGGTGCCTTTTATTTCTTTTTCTTGCCTAATTGCTCTAGCTAGAACGTCTAGCATATTCACTAACAGTGGAGAGAGTGGGCATCCTTGTCTTGCTCCCAATCTCAGCGGGAAAGGTTTAAGTCTTTCACCACTGAGTACAATGCTAGCTGTAGGTTTTTTATCCCTTTATCATGTTGAGAAAGTTTCCTTCAATTACTGTCTTTTGGAGTATTTTTGTCAAGAAAGAATGCTGTATTTTGTCAAATGCCTTTTCTGTATCAATCGAGATGATCATGTAATTTTTCTTCTTTGATTTATTAATGTGGCATATTATGCTAATTGGTTTTCTTGTGTTGAACCACACTTGCATGCCTGGGATAAAACCCACTTGATCATGATGAATAATTATTTTAATGTGTTGTTGGATTCAATTAGCGAGTATTTTGTTTAGGATTTTTGTATCTGTATTCATTAGGGAAATGGGTCTGTCATTTTTTTTTTTAATTTATTGAAGTGTATCTCTCATACATAAACATTCATAAACAGTAAGTGTATAGTAATAGTTGTGAACTTGCAAAGCAAACATGCATAACATCATACAGGGCTCTCATACCCCACCCTACCATCCATACCTTGCATTGTTGTGAAATATTTTTAACTAATGATTAAAGAGCATCCTCAAAATATTACTACTATGCAAATATTCTTGTTGTCCTGATTTTGTGATAATCAGGGTAGCCTAAACATTTGCTATATTAGAAACCATGCATGTGTCCCCAGACCTAGTTTTTCTCCCTAGGTCTGGTTTTTAGAATGCTGCTGATAAACTAAGCCTGATTTATTATATGACCATCCTCTATGGGAAATGACTGTAACTCTGGTTGTCTTTGGTCAACCTTGGGAGATATAGCAGGGGGAAGGATGTGGCTCAAATGGTTGGGCGTCCGTCTCCCATATGGAGGGACATGGGTTTGATCCCCGGGACCTCCCAGTAAAAATTTAAAAAAGAAAAATATAGAAGTTGCACTGGCCACCAGGCCCCATGCACGGGTGAGCCACCAGGCCCCATGAGCCACGCAGCAAGATGATGATGTAACAGGAGAATGACACAAGGGAGAGCCAAAACGAGATGCGCCAAAAAACCCAGAACTAAGGTGGCGCAGGCAGTAGGACGCCTCTCTCCCACATCAGAGATTCCAAGGATCGAATCCCAGTGAAGACAGGAGGAGAAGGATGAGAAGAGAGGGCAGGAAATGGACATAGAGAGCTGCCCAGTGAATGGACACAGAAACAGCAAAAACGTGTGTGTGGCGGGGAATGGATAAAAGTAAATAAATAAGGGAAGCGGGTGTGGCTCAGTGGATAGAGCCCCCGTTTACCATATGGGAGGCCCGGGTTCGCGCCCCGAGGCCTCCTTGTGAGGGCACGCCGGCCTGAGCGGTGCGGTGGGCTGATGCAGCAACCTCACGGCAGGAAGCGGCTGTGGCGCAATGGATAGCGCACCCGTTTACCATATGAGAGGCCCCGG
>JAQZBX010023989.1:0-15474 GCA_029593785.1 Cabassous unicinctus
TGCATAAATACTTTGTGTCGTTATTTTATCTTGGTGAATTGCCCCCTTTATTAATATATAATGACCTTCTTCATCCTTTATATCAGTTTTTCATTTAAAATCTATTTTGTCCGGTATTAGTATTGCTACTCCAGTTGATTACTACTTGTGTGGAATATCTTTTTCCAACCTTTCAGTTTTAACCTGGTTGTGTCCTTACATCTGAAGTGAGTGTTGTAGACAACATATAGATGGCTTATATATTTTTAAATCCATTCTATCAGTCTATATCTTTTGGTTCAGGAGTTCAAGCCATTAACATTCAGTGTTATTACTGAAAGGCATTACTTACTTCATCCATTTTGACTTTGGCTTTCTGTTGTCATATCATACTATTGTCTATCTTTTTACCCTTTAATTTACCCTTTGTAATAATCTTCATTTCTACACTCTTCTCCAATTCTCTCACCCTTGTTTTTTCCTTTCAGGCTGCAGTACTCCCTTTAGTATCTCTTGTAATTCTGGTCTTTTGGTAACATATTCTATCAGTTTTTCTTTGTCTGTGAAGATTTTGAACTCCCTTTCATGTTTGAAAGACAGCTTTGATGGATACAGAATTCTTGGCTGGCAATTTTTCTCTTTCAGCACCTTAAATGCACCATACCACTTTCTTCTCTCCTCCATGGTTTCTGATGAGAGGTTGGCACTTAATCTTATTGAAGTTCCCTTGTATGCAATGCTTTGCTTTTCTCCTGCTGGTTTCAGAATCTTCTCTTTATCTCTGATATTTGTCATTCTTAACAGGAAGTTACTCAGGGTAGGTCTATTCAGATTTATTCTGTTTGGGGTACGTTGTCCTTGGATATTGATATTTATGTCTTTCATAAGAGTAGGGAAGTTTTCAGTCACTATTTCCTCTATTCTTTCTGCCCCTTTTCCATGTTCTTCTCCTTCTGGGACACTGATAAAGTGTATATTTTTGCATCTCACATTGTCATTTAACTCCTTGAGATCCTGTTCCATTTTTTCCATTGTCTTCTCCTTCTGTTCTTCTGCCTTTTCCAGTTCAGATATTCTGTCTTCAGAATCACTAATTCTGTCTTTGACCAATTCAAATCTGCTCTTATGTGCCTCTAATGTGTTTTTAATCTCATCCATCATGTCTTTCATTCACATAAGGTCTGTTACTTTTCTTTGCAGACTTTCAAATTGTTCTTTATGCTCAGCCAGTTTCTTCTTAATATCCTTTATTTATTTAGTCATATTTTCTTTCAGTTCTTTAAATTGGTTTAGGAGAGCTGTGTGATTATCATTGATTAATTGTCTTAAATCCTGTATCTCTTCAGGATATTTGTTTTTTTCCTTTGGCTGGGCTGTTTCTTCCTGTTTCCTAGTATGGCTTGTAAGTTTTTGCTGATGTCTAGGCATCTGAATATGTTAATGAATTTACTCTGATGGCCAATTTCTCTCTCTTGCCTATTGTTATTATTTTTTCACAGCTCTTCTTTATATGTGGTTCAGCTTATCCTAAGTCTTTTAAAATTGCCCAGCTTAAGTTATCAAAATCTTGCCAGGGACTCCCTAATGGGGTGCAGATTTTCTCCCAGAAGTTAGGGAACAGAGACCCAACTGCAGTTTTTGTCCTTGCAATTTCCTGACCGGCCAGCAGATGGCGCTCTTTGGTGCACCTTTCCACAGACGTGTATCTCTAGGTTTTCCTTTGTTTTGGTCTAGCTGGAGCTGAGATTCAAAGCAGACACTATTGGCTGAATTCACTGAAGAAAATCACCCCTGGACGTCTTCTCCCTTGTAACAGCTTCAGGGAGGAAGGTGTCTACTCCCCTCTCAGTTAGTTGCATTGAACTTGGGGTTTTACCCCTACTTAATATGTCCAGGGTCTGGGAGGGGAGCCCTTCCCAGTGGCCGGGAAATTAGTAATTTACAGTTTGTTGTTTTGGGTTCTTCATCTCTCTGTCCCTCAACCTCCTGGGAGTGGAGAAGCACTGTCCTGGTCTGCTGACCCCCAAAGCAGGTCCCTTGGGCAGCTTTTGGCTCTTTCTCTGTTTTTTTTTTTGAGAGAGCTGAGCCTTTTTTGCCTAATCCAATGCCGTCTTCCCACCAAACCTGCAATTTGTGTTATTTTTTATTCAGGTCAAAGTAAGTTGCAGATATTAGTACTCTTCACTCCTAAACACTTCCTCATTTGTATCAGTAATTAAAATTTAATATTTGTTTATATATTTACTTATGGTGAAAGGTACAAATCTTAAGTATACCATTTGTGAGTTTTGACAGAAGCATTTATCTTTTTTTTTTTTTTTAAAGATTTTTATTTATTTTATTTTATTTATCCCCCCTTGCTGCTTGTGCTGCTGTGTCCATTCGCTGCGTGTCTTCTCTGTGTCTGCTTATCTCCCCCTTGTTGTGAGGTCTTGCCGCATCAGCCCACGGCGCCGCGCGAGCCGGCCTGCCCTCACAAGGAGGCGCCGGGAAGCGAACCCGGGGCCTCTCATATGGTAAACGGGTGCTCTATCCATTGAGCCACACCCGCTTCCTGCCTTGCATTTATCTTTATAACCCAAACCATTATCAAGATTGCCATCACCCCACAAAGTTTCCTCTTTTCCTTTTCAGTCAGTTTCAACTGCCCTCCCTACACCAAGAGGCAAGTGCTACTCTGACTTTCAGTTAATTTGCCCATTCTAGAATTTCATACAAATGAAACCATAGTTATATACTCTTTTGTGAAAGTCTTCTTTAACTCAGAATAATATTAATGAGATACATCCATGTTGTTGTGTGCATACTTCTCTTTCTTTATATTGCTGAGTAGTATTCTATTGTGTGAATACACTTAATTTTGTTTATCCATTCTCTTGTTGATGGACACACGGGCTATTTCTAGTTGTTTTGAACATTCCTGTGCAAGTCGTTTTATAGATATATACTTTCATTTCTCTTGGGCAAATACCTAGGAGCAGAATTGTTGAGTAATGGAATAGGTATATAGTTTTATAAGAAACTTTTATACCTTTTTACACTAACAAAGTACAAGAGTTTTACTTTCTATTTATCTTCACAAACCTTTAATGTTGTCAGTTTGGATTTTTTTTTTAAATTATAGCAATTCTGTTGGGTATATAATGGTATCTTTTGTTTTACTGTACATTTCCCTTCTAACTAATGATGTTGAGCACATTTTATGTGCTTATTGGCCATTTGTCTATCTGTTTTTGTGATTTGTCTGTTGAAACATATCACCTGTTTTAAACATTGGGTTGTCTTTTTATTATTGATAAAAATAAAGAGTTAAAGGAGTTCTTTTACATATTCTGTATACCAGACCTGTTTTAGATATAAGTGTTGTGACTATTTCCTCCCATATGTGGCTTGTCAATTTATTTTCTTAATGATGTTTGGTGAGAAGTTTTTAGTTTTGATGACGGTTAATTTTTCATTTTTCATTTTATGGCTTTCAGCATACTAAGAAGCCTTTACTTACCCCCAAGTCATGAAGGTATTTTCCTATATTTTCTTCTAGAAACTTTATGGTTTTAGCTTTTATCTGTGTGTCTGTGACCCACCATGGAATAATTTTTGTGCGCGGTATGAGCTAGGGGGTCTAGACTTGTCTTTCTCTATGTGCATGTTCCTGTATCATTTGTTGAAGAGACTTTCCTTTCCCCATTGGATTGTTTTGGCTCCTTTGTCAAAAATCAAATGATTTTAAATTGCAGGGCAATTTTGGCTCTCTATTCTGTTTTGCTGCTATATCTGCCTATCTTATACCAATACCACACTGTCTTTATTACTATAGCTTTATAATATATCTTTAAGGCAGATTGTATAACTCAAAATCCTCTTCTTTGTCAATATTGCTTTAGATGTTTCAGATTCTTTGAATTACCTTATTTTAGGTTCTTATATTCTTATACATTTTAGAATTAACTTATCTTTTTCCACAAAAAAGTGTGGTGAAATTATGATTGGGATTGTGTTGAAGCTATAGGTCATCTTGGGGAGAACTGCTGTCTTAACAATTTTGAGTCTTATAGTCTGTAAACATGGCAGGTATCTCCATCTCTTTGTGTCTCCTCTAATTTCCCATGGGCTTATTTTCTTTTTTCTGACTTATATGTCCCATTGTTACATTTTCTCTTATTTCTACCTTTTGAAGTTCTACAGTTCAGTGGTTAAAAGGGTATGCCCTAGAGTCAGGGTGCTTGTGGTATCTTGGGCAAATTTTTTAGCTTATTGGTAAAATGAGGATGAGAATGATATTTACCTCATAGGTTTTTGTGGAGAACTATGTGAAATATATAAGTAAATCTCTTATAACAGGGTTTGACCTAGAGTGGGAGCTTAATAAATGTTGACTTTCTTTTAGGACTCATCCTTCATTGTCCAGCTCAGATTGTACCTCTTCCATAAAACTTACTCACATCCAAGTGCCTGAAAGTAATGAGTTCTTTTCCTCTCTGTGTAGAATATAGCACCTTTGCCTGAGTGCATCTGACTCCTCCATTCTGTTATAAGCACCTTGATTGGAGGTACTGATTTTTAACTACTTTAGAATCTATTAATTGCTTATTATACAATATCATTTCCAGTGGACTTTTAAAAAGTATCTCTGGGTTGAGAAATTGTAAGTTTAATTTTTCTGAGTGTGATCATACCTACGACCTTATTTGTTTCTCTAAGATTTTATCCTTAATTACAGGGGAGGAACCTAAGGAACCCCAAGAGAAGCTAAGCCACTAGCCATAACTAGTTAGGGGCAGAACTGGAGCTAAAACCAGCTCTCTGGACTTGACAAATTTAATCACATTTATGTTCATGGACAACAATGCTTGAAAAAAAGTATCTAAAGCATGATTACAAAATTTTTGAACTCTGTAAGGTGTTGGAATCCCTATTTCAGGGAGCTCCTGGCAAGGCAGTCGCACAAATCCTTTATGAAAATGACATTTCCACTTCATGACTGCATTGAGCCAGTGAGTAGTACCATATAGGTTTAAAAGAACCTTAAACTGCCAAATGAACTTCCACTTCTCTTTTGAAAAGGTGTTCAGTGGGCTGTGATCTGTGGTAATCACATTTGCTGCTGGCTGCCTCTTCACAAGGATGAAAATATTTCCGGTGTTCGTCCTCCTGTACAGCTGCAGGGGTCGTTTGTAAGGTGTGCTCAGCTCCGTCATTGATTTCCCTCTGAAATAGCTGGCTTCATCATCCAAGGGTCCCGTGCAGTGTGCTGTCCTGCTATGGTCAGCCATGAAGCAGGACTGGTGGAGAGAGTCACTGGAGCCTGCAAATGGGTGACATTGGAAAATGGACCGTTTTCAAGAAGAAAGACCTGTGCTCTGAAAGGTTCACGCAGTCGCTATTGTTCACATTTAATTATTCACTTCCGACTACTGCTGACAAATCCTCGAACTTATCTGATGTCAAGCTTGGGTGAAACTTCTAGATTTTAATGTTTATTCATGTGGTAAAAATTTATCAGGAGCCTGCTTCCAAAGGAGGGATATGACCAGGAGAGAAAGAATGCTCCATTGCTAGAGATGTTTTCTCATATCTTTTCCCTGGGCTGCATCATTCCATGCTGGAGGCTGGTGGGCCTGGGGAGTCGACTCTGGAATGTTCTGCTGGATACCGTCTGATATTCCAGTTTTAGAATCCATGCAAGTACATTTATTCATCACAACAAGCATAGTTGCCAAGGTGCCAAAGAATTTTGTCAATCTTAATCATATCCTGAAACTCAGTTTTTTGTTTTTTTTTAAAGATTTATTTATTTTATTTATCCCCCGCCTTGCTGCCTGCGCCGCCGTGTCCACTCGCTGCGCGTCCCCTCCGTGTCCGCCCATCTCCCCCTTGCCGTGAGGTCCCGCCGCACCAGCCCACGGGGCTGCGCGAGCCGGCAGGCCCCCACAAGGAGGCGCCGGGAAGCGAACCCAGGGCCCCCCACATGGCAAACGGGCACTCCATCCACCGCGCCACACCCGCCCCCCCGCCGCGAGGCCGCTGCATCAGCCCATCGCACCGCTCAGGCCGGCGTGCCCTCACAAGGAGGCCCCGGGCCGCGAACCCGGGCCTCCCACATGGCAAACGGGGGCTCCATCCACTGAGCCACACCCGCTTCCCTGAAACTCAGTTTTTACAAATCTCCCAAGTACCTGCTTCTACCATGAAGGAACTTCTGTGACTTTCTCTTCATGCAGAGGAGTGAGTTGTAATGATGGTAACCATCTACTAAGGGCCTTCTATGTGCCAGGCACTGGGCTAAGTCTTTATTAGCTTGATCTTCTTTAATTCTAACAACTGCCTTATACTCCGTTTTCCTGGTATTTCAGGTGGAGACACTGAAGCTTAGAGAGGGTCTCTGACTCCCAGTGGGAGGGCCTGGACTAAGACTCCAGCACTCCTATTTCAGAATCCAAATGCGTGCTTCCTGTACGGCCTTGCCTCTTGCCCTCATTCTTTCCCCTTCTGCCACCTCTCACACCCCCCTTTCATGACTCCTGGTAGGATGGCCCTTGAATCAGGGATGTTGACACAGACCTTTTATCTCAGGTGTGCTTCCTTGTATTGGGGTGCTCTCAATCCTCCAGATCCTCTTCTTGGAATTCTCATCTTCTCACCCAGCTCCACATCCTTTCCCTGTGTCCTTCCTTTCCCTTAGCCATTGCCACAGGCCTACTGAATTAGTTATGTTTTTGAAAAACTGAATTTGTAAAGTTTTAGGAAGTAAATATACATCTAAGTGGTTTCTGCAGTTGGACCCAAACTCCACTGATGATAAAGTTACAGAATAAAGCATGTTTGGGGTCCTAGAAATATGGGGATGATCATGATTTTAAAAAATCATATGGATATGCCTCTAGTTAACTCTCTCTGGGGTGTTTTGGAAGGCAGGAGCCATATTTGCTTGTCAATCCTTCCTTCCATCCAGCTCTTCATCAGGCATTCACTGAGAGACTGTGGTTAAGAATCTGGGCTCTGAAACCAGGCTGCCCAGGTTGAATCCCAGCTCACTTGCTTCCCCAGGACCTTTGGCAACATTAACCTGTCTGGGCCTCTTTGTTCTTACCTGTAAAATGAGGATACTGATGCCAGCTACCTTTTGGGATGATTGAGAGGATTAAGGCTATCTATGTAAAGTACTTAAAATAGTGTCTACTGTATGGAATGCTCTGAAAACACACTAGTTCTCATTAACATTACTGAGTGCCTAGTATGCTCTAATACTGGACCCTGGGCTTTGGGACTTCGATGAACAAAACATGGTCCCTGGCATAAGCTTAGAGAGAAAGGCAGAGAAGGAAAATCACAAGGGTGTACAGTATACCCAGGAGAAAGGCAGGGCGATTTGGGAGCATATAGCAGAGGGCTGTAAGGAAATTTTCTGAGAATGTTAATTACAAAATTTTAGAACTGCAAGGAATTGCAGAGATTTTCTGGTTCAACCCCCATTGGAACCCAGAGTGCTTAAATGCTGTGTCCAGGATTATTCTGGTGATTTTTGGTAGAGCCCTGTCAGAACCTGTGCCTTCTGAGACTGAGGTCAGCCTAGAGCATGTCATGAGGCCAGACCTCCTCCTTGAAGACTTGGGCCAATTTCCCAAAACATTTACTCCCAAATCATTCTGATCAGCAAGGCTTGCTGATGGGGGCAGCTTCTCAGAACTCAGGTTTTAATCGTCTCTGGCTCCTGGGAGCTCTCCTGATAGTAATTTGTGCCAAACCATCAGAATGATGATGATGGCCATTGTCTTATGTTTACTTTAAAGTTGTCCGTCCTGATAATGATCACCTGGCAAAGAGAGAGGTTCATTCTGCTGGACATTTGTAAATATCCAGTTTGAATATAGGAGACTGAGTAAGGAATTTGAGTAAAACCTGGAATCATAGACCTGCCTGAAGAATACATGTGTGATAAAATTAATCAGTAGACTTGGAAATGGCTGAAAGAACATCTTTCAGGAAGTTTATGTTGGGGTGGGGGAGAGGGAGAAAAATTGGTTCAAGACAACTCTATATCCTTATATGGTTTCTAATTTATCTGTAATGGGAAAAATACTTTACCACTGAGATAATATCTTGGGATAAGTTTGAAATCACCAGTCGTATTATGGATGTGTTTGTGGATGTATGTGAATTGCAGGGAATTAAATTTTTTCTGTGAATGTAATTTAGCGTGGATAAGATGATGAATACGCTATGTGCAATAAGAACCCATTTGATATAATGTGTGCAATTTTAAACTTAAAAAAACATTATGTTTTAGAACTGGAAGGGACCTTAGAGATGATCTAGTACAAATCATTTTGCAGATGTTGGTACTGAATCCCAGAGAAGGTGCATGGCTTTGCCTACAGTGAAGACAAGAATCCAGATATTCAGATTGCTGCATTTGGAGACCTTTTAGAACACAGGCTTGCGATCCATGGGCTCGCTTCTAATCTTTACCAGTAGTGATTTTATGTCATTACTTATTAGAGCTATAACATAATTTCTTCTGGAAGACAGACCAATCTTTCAGCCCTTTACATATGCATTTGCTTAATAAGAATGGTTTCTGAGATTCTTAATTAATAGTCAATTAGGTAAGTTAGGGAAATTCAAATATTATTATTTGTCAACCTTTTCTTCCATTTGCATTATTAATGTGGTTTCCTAAAAGAATTCAGAGAAAGTCGTGAATGCTGTTCTTCCCAAAGAAAAGCACTGGTTGCTAGAGGGATTGAGTTTAATATAGTTTCATATCATAAAGGTTTTAATAATGCAGTCTAAAATATTTGTACATGAATTCATTAAGCCCAGATTAGTCTTATTATAATTACTCAAAAAGTAATTCAATTTAAGAGAAAACATTTTAAATGGATATAAAATACACTGTTAGCTGGGAAGCCGAAGCATTCTACTTTATCAGCTCCATAAAGTACAAGCAGATTTGAACATAACTTTCACAGTATACAGAATGCGATCATAAAAAGTATTATTCCTAAATCTATTTTTTTATGTTCTTTCAGTAGTTAAGAGCTTTATTCCTCTGTGCTAGGAATGAGATATGCTAGGGATAGAATGTCATAAAAATATTAGGGACTTACTCCTTGGCATTGCCTTCCAAGTCAGTGTAGGCTGAGGAGTTACAAGCACGTGGCCTGAGATGGATGTTGGCAGCACATTGCCTAGAAAATGCATCAGGAAGACACTTCAGGGCTTTTTTTCCCCCTTGTCCACAAATAAAAAACATTTAGTGAGCACCGTGTGTCTTCAGAGGTAGGACAGTGACAGGCAAAGTATTGGTCTTCATTTCGTACATGATAAAAGATGAGGGGAAGCCAGCAAGGAAAACGGCAGAACATTACCCATCCAGAATGAGAGAGAGAAGCCCAAGGAGAGAGAGAAAAGGCCTTCCAGCGCTAGAGAGCGGGCTTAGTTTGGCATGGAGGGCTGGCGAGTGTGGCACTGAGGCCTTCCGCTTAGCCTTAAAGCTATTTCCAAGACTCACTGGGCTCTGCTCAGGCTGAGCTGCCTGAGTGTGCCTGGAGGAAGCGGGAGGGTCATGGATATGGGCTGTGCTGTCTGGCTTTGGAGAGACAGAAAACTAATCACAGCTCCGGTGTGGTGCCACTGAGGCCCGGGGGTGGGGGGAGCGCCGGTCCCTTGACTCTGGCGGACCGCCAAGAGAGCACAGGCCTGCACCTGGGCAGGAAGGGCTCCGCGTAAGTGGTTTGTTGTGCTCGGTCCTGAACGGATTTGTTTAATAAAGCAGTGGAACCCTCTTCTCAGCCCTGTCCTCCCTAGAACCCTGTTATATAGAGCAGAGCAGCTCTCTTTGAAGCGGGCCATTTCGGCTGCCCTGTGCAGCCCCTGTCTCTTTTGAACCCTTAGTCACCGGGGAGCAGGAGCTTGAAACACTGATCAAAGCCCGGGTGGGGAGGAGTGGGGTGGGTGCTGGGTGAGCCCTTTGGTGGCCTTGAGAAGCAATGACAGTTCCGGAGGAGAAAGAGGGATGAGAGGTGCCGAAAACAAAGGCTGGGCTTCTGGAGCTTCCAGGTTCTCATCTCAACCTCTCAGATCATCTGGTGAGAGAAAGTAGGGTGTCACTGGACCCCTGATCCCAAAGCGTAAAAATAGTTCACTCTTGTCCCTTGTTATTTCACAAGAATACAGTAATATTTGGGAATTGCTTTGGGGTTTCTTAAAGGGAGTTAGTTCCATGATGATGGGAAGGAATTCAAATGCACTTTTTACTTTAGTGGATTTTCTTCTCATGAACCTTTCGTGGTCCTATACAGTTCACAAAGACTTTTCACGTGGGAGGCAATCAGTAAATGCTTGTTGAAAAGTAACACAATCGTTTATAAAAGGCTTTCTGTGTACTGGTTACTGTGCCCTTTTATATATAGTACCTCATTTAGTCTTCAGAGCCCTTTATGAGGTAGCCCCAAAATGAGCTATTGTTATTTTCTGACTGATGAGAAAACCAAGTCTTGGGGAGGTTGAGAGATTTGCTCCAATATCACACAACTAGTCAGATGAGGAACCAGCTCTGCCTGTAGGACCTGAGCTCCTTACCACCCTGCTCTATTGCTAGTTATTAAAATAACCTTAACTTTGATTTATTGAACATGCACCATAAGCTAAGTGCTTAACATATATGATCTTGGTTATTCTCATAGGAATTCTGAACGGTAAGTTTTATTATCCCCATTTAATAAATGAGAAACCTGAGACTCAGAAAGTTTAAATAACTATTCCAAGATCACATGGCGAGAAGGTAGTCTAGCCACCTAGTGTTCTTAGACTCCAAAGTCCAAATGCTCTATGCTGATTAAATTATAAAATTATCCTCTTGATATCCCTAAGGTAGGGAAAAAGCTTATTCCTGCTCTCCTCATCTTATAGATCAGAGCACTGGCTAGGAGAGGTTGAGTGGTTACCCCAGGTTTCCCCCTGATAGGGAACTGGCACCCATTCCCAGGCCATTGGCCTTCCAATAGCCACAACCATGTGGTGACGTGGCACTGGGTCATGTGAGAGAGAGAAAGACTTAACCCCTGCCCCCCTTGGGAAACCCACTTGCCATTTGTGGACTTGGACTTTGTCATTCTAAAGCCGAACTTCTCTGGAGTGCTGATATTTCAACAAGAGGGAAGGCATTGGTGGGCCCACTTTTCAAAATGGAAAACATTCACTTCATTCTCCGAGACTTGCGGGGGAAGTATACAGACTGAACTCTAGTTTCATATCCAGTTATGAACTTGCTGGTTTTTGGAAATCTTGTAAAGGGGCAACTCAGCTAATCATGACGTTGAATTGGGTTAATGAGGAATATGGCTCTTGTACAAGGAAGCAGCCTCCATTGCATCTGTTCTCTAGATCCTTTCCTGGGCTACTGGTTAGTTGGGTCCCACTAAAATGTACAGGGCTTTACTGTAAAAGCACTTGTACTTGAAAGAGAATTTTCTTTCTGTAGCTCAAACCACAGGAGGACTCACAAGACAGCTGTCTCCCCAGGTGAGACTTCTTAAATGGGAGTTAAGTGCATGCATTTTCAAGAAACTAAACTCCCCTCATATATAATTTAACCTGGAAAAGAAAGCAAAATTGAGAGAGTAGTACGATTACATTGTTTGAGAACTAGTAACATTGCCTCCCCCAGTCTTGTAGAAGTCACGCACACTCACTGTTTGGCATATCTTTCGTGCTGTGGGAAGTGGGCTAAGTGTGATATTGTAATAATAGTGCGGGTTTCTCTAACCATAGTTACGGATTGTGGATTAAAATAGTAAATTATTCCTAGTAGACTGAATGGGCAATAAGACTGCCATCCAGTCCTCCCCATAAAACAAAGCAATAGATAAATAAAGGAGAGCCAACCCACTTAACCCACGTGCCTCTGTGCACTGCTAATTATTAACCCAGGCACAAGAGAGGGGTTCACCCAGAGTGTGGTTAAATCATTTTTAATAGAGGTAAACAGTGCCATGTGGATGAGTAGCACTCAAGAAAGTTTTTAATCAGCAGCGTTTAGGAATCACCCAGTCTAATTGCCATAACTTATTAATAATAATAAATAATCTAGTATTTTTTTTATAACCCCTGTCTCTGGAGGACTCAGTTCATTACAGATCACTGGGGTGTGAATCTCTCAGTTGCCCTGGGGGAGGGGAGCAGATAGCCTTGATGTTCATTCCTAAGGGAGGAAGTTGGATATTGGGGCTAAGAAAGGCAAATCTGAGTTCCTTCTTTCTTATTTTCTTCTTCCCACATCTGAATCACCAACTTATACATGGCCTTTCATCTCTCTATAGGACCAGAATGGCTCCGGGGGGTGGGGGTGGGCACTGGAGAACAAGCTGTCTTTGTTTGCTGGAATGGCTGGGGTCGAGGTTTTCTCCCCTGGGAAGTGGTATGAGCTTCTTAGAAGCTTGTCTGAAAGAGTTCATTTCCTCTGCACAAATGGCTCTGGTGGGCTTTGGGCTCAACTGGACTGTGGCCCGGGTGGGCTTTGGCAACTCTGAACTGCACTTCTGTGATTTCCAGTTCCTGGGAGACTGGGAAAGATGGTGCCGAGACTGAGGCTCAGCGTGATCCCCCCCAGCAGATGAGGGGAAAATGTGTGTATAAATTGATCTAATTTAACCTTCCCCAAACTACAGCCTGGGTATTAGAATATCTCCAAGTCACCTATGAGGAAATGCAAGCTCAGAGAGAGTCAGTGACTGACCCTCAAGTATTAATTGTGGTTGGTTAAACTGAAAGGAGAATATCACACTTACATTTGAGACCCTTTGTTCTTATAAGTGGTTATTCTCATGGTTATGGGGTGGGGGATATGAGCACCCGAATAGAGAGTGGGAAGAGTATTGCTATGGCTAATATCCTCTGAGGTCCACAATTTTTTAGTGTGAAAATGTAACCAAAGAGCACAGAAACTGCCTTCTCATTTGTTTTCCTTCTGACCATGAATCATTGAGCCTCAGTCTGGGTGGCTGTTTCAGTCTGGAAAAGTGAACTTTTAAAGAAGGTACCCAAGTCATTATTATACAGAGCAAAAGAGCTAAATGATGCTAAGAACAGAATGATTTATGCCCAGACCACAAAATATATAAATTTAGAGTGTAAATTACAAGATAACTCATGTGCTGATTGTGGTAATATTTATACTAGTGTTTATTAAAATTTCAATTTGAATAAAAAGGTGCAAAATGTAAATGAAGCTGGAAAATGGTTTTAAAAATATGCAATAGCTTACATGAAAATCAAAAAAGTCTTTTAGAATAGAAGATATGAGTAGTTTTCTATGCAGATTTGTTTGCTAAAGCATGAAAGATACAATGGAATTAGAGGGGATAAGGTCACTAAATCCCTGCCTGAATTTCCTTCCTTCCTGCCCACTGATACTTTCCAGTGATTCAAATCAGTACTGAATTTCGAAGGAAGTTCTTCCTGTCAAAAGCCATGGAGAGGAGGTTGAGGATTCTGGACAGATGTCGAGACTGGATCCATATTTGAAAGACTAATCTTATTTCACTGATGTGTTCAAGGTTGGAAATTTTTGTCTGAATTCATTAGAGGAGAATGATAAATCTCTAATTTGTACTTTGCTAATAATAGGGATGAGTTTTTGTGCTTCATTAATGTTAAATGGATCTCGTGTAGTCCTGGCTCAGCCTTTAACGCCACGTATGACCTTGGGAAAAATCTCTTAATTCTCTGGGACTCAGTTTCCTCATTTGTAAAATGAGGGGGTTGGATCAGGTGAGTATGAAGACGGACCAGCCCGCTTTGCCTCCCTTTTGTGTAGGGTGCATACCATGCCAGGCAAGTAGAACCCACACAGGTGATTTAGGCCATAGCTCTTATCCTCAAGAACTTATCTCCATAAATAACTAATTACCATACGAGCTCTAATTGCATCATGCGCCAGTTATTCTAGGAGCACAGTGGTGGAAACAGTGAATTCTCTCTGGTGGGATAGGCTGAGAAGACTTCATAGTGGCGGTGACATTTGCAGGCTGAGTAGGCGGGCTCCTCCAGGTGTGCAGGCTGGTCAGAGGGTGGGCGTTTCAGCCTCTGCATTCCAGGAAGCAAATGCATGTGAAAACAGTGGACATAGGGAGCTGCACACGGCACTCCCCACAGTCCTTGGGCAGTGTCAGGAGATTGGAGGTAAGTGCCAATCCACACACTGCTGTGCCAGAATTTGTACCGTGGTGACTTACTGAGGCCCTTGAATAAGGTTTAGTACATATAAATAAGAGTAGAGCCACAGTTGTCCTGTAATGCCACCATACGGCCCGTTTACATGGCCCAGTTGGCTTTTGTGAGTGTGAGAGAAAGGGTGTTTTAACCAACTCCCCAGGAATTGTGAGCCAGCAGTTTGTCTTATCTGTGCCACAGTCACTGGCCAGGGTATGCCCTTGGGAGCTTGTGTATTGCACGTGAGGTCACATGTGTCCCAGTGGAATGAACACTGCTCCCCTAGATAATCTCTCCTTGCAGTCTGTTCATCCACCGGGTGAGTGTTTCATCTACACTGTGAATGGGCTCTGGGCTCTTTGTGCCTTTGAGAAGCTGATTGAGCTGACAACTGACATGAAATGTTGATGTGATAGCTCTGAATTAGTTGTTCAAAGCAAAAGTAACTTTCGCTTTAAAATTTGGATTATAAACATGAGGCAAGTTCATTGTTAAAATTTTAAAGCACACAGAAATGCTTATAAGAAGGTAAAAAAATTGGCCCCCGGTTCCAGCACCTGAACATACACAGCATTCCCGTGACCAGCACCATAGGCCTCTCTCCTTGTGACCCTACACATACCTGCACACAGATGGGCCCAGGATATGTGCTACATTTTGCCATCTGCTTTTTTCACTCAACAGTAGTCAAAGTCTTAAAGTCGTCATTTCATATGGCTGCACCATAATCCATTGTCTCCACATATTATTTTTTGTTTTATTCCCTATTGACAAGCAATTAGGCAATATCCAGGGTTTTGCCTTTAAAGACGATGCCAAATTGAATGTCCTCGTAGGCTTCTTTAGTTATTTCATTGGATTGTATTCCTAGAAGAGGTATTATTGGGTCAAGAATTGCAGAGTTAACATTTCTTTACATACTGTCAAACTATCAAGTTGCAAACCTATGACCAATCCCAGCAGGGCGGGAACCGGCTCCCGCTGTGTGGCACTGTCTGCATCCCTGCTTGTGCTCTCTTCTGTCTTCAAGTTATGGAATGAGAAAGCGTGAGCCCACAAGACTTGTGGGTGATTAGGAGGCGTGAGAAGCAGGGCAAGTGTGCATGTGAGACGTCAAAAGCACCAGGCTCATGTATATGTTTGCCAGAGGATACACACGAGAATGTTCATGCCAATTCCTAATTGCCAAATGCTGAAACCAATCCAAATGTCCATCAGCAATTGAGTGGAGAAATAAAGTACAGTATAATCACACAATGGGTTACTCTACAGCAGTGAGAA
>JAQZBX010023989.1:15574-30560 GCA_029593785.1 Cabassous unicinctus
TTTTCCCAAATAGAATAAAATAAAAACCATACTTAACTGTGAGTAACTGGCAGGCCTGGTTGCCAGGGCAGGTCTTTCTTTCTTATTGGAGCCATGTATCCCCCAGTCTTTACCAGATGAATTCGTCAGTTTTGAGGATGTGGTTTAGAAGACATTTCTCCAGGAAGTCCCCCCTGACTCCTCCGGTCTGGGTCAGCCACCTGCCCTGTGCCCCAGTGACCCTGTACTCATTCTTAAGCACTGCTCTCTCTGCCTGCTTGGTTGTTGACGCTCTTCTCTAGATGTGTGTTTCTTGGTGCCAGACGCAGTGCTTGGCACATAGTAGCCCCCCAATAGTTGTTGAAAAATTAGATTAATATTTTCCATCTTTTCTAACAGACTTTTTCCTAGGATTAATACGGATACCTATTGTTATTGGTTGTGAATTATATATGGATGTTTTGTTTATATGATTAAATATGGAACTTGAATATATTCCTAGGCTTTTCTGGTTGCTCTCTTGTTTGTCATTGTTGTTGGTATTGTTTATTTATCAACTAGTCAGGCAGCTTAGTAGTGGGTAAGGCGATGGTTTCTGGAATCAGATAGACCTGGGTTCAATCCTGGATCCATCCCTCACATCTCTGTGGCCTTGCATGAGTTATTTAGTCTTCTGGAGTCTCTGTTTCCCCATCAGTAAAATGAGGATGATGATAGAATGTACCTGATAGCATTGCTGTGAATAATAAAAGAATGTTAATATTAGTAATAAATACCAGTTTTTGTATGTTTGCTCTGTGCCGGGCACTGTTCTAAGCCCTTAAAAGTATATGGCGTAATTTGTTCAATCTTACCAATACTCCTGTCTATTTTCTAGCCTAGAGAGCTGTAAGTGGCAGTTAGTAAGTTGTAGGGTCAGGACTGAAGCCCAGGCAGCCTCTGTGTTAAAGGGAATATTGTGTGTGGAGTCCTCAGCAGCCAGCCTGTTACTTGTGATTATTATCATTGTCACTTTCAACATCATTATTAATACAGTTTTCTCTTCTCTCCCCCCCATCCCTTCCCCCCACCCGCTTCCTGTTTTACTCTCTCCCACAGATGTTTTTCAGCAAGGTAAGTTTCATTGCCTGCTGCCTGCTTTTCCATGGACTGCGTTCTTTTGGGAACAAGGGTAAAGTCTCTGTGCAGAGGGTTTTGGGGTTTTGTGTTCTCTGTGGACATGTTACATGGCTGATGGTGGCCTCTGCTTTCCAGCTTCTGCTTCTTCCTCTGGACTGTGCTTAAGGGTGCAGTGGGGAACAAGACGATTGGGCCAGGGGTGATTGGGGAGGGGTCTACAGCTGGACCCCTGGAGGGGGGGTGGCATGGTGTGGGACTGTGAAACTGGTGAGGAGCAGATAGAAGGGAGGTCAGGTGGGAGGCCTCTGCAGGAACCCCCTCCAGAGCCACCCCTTGGGGCTCCTGTGTCAGGGCTAGCCGCTGCTTTGGTCAGGGCTCCCAACGCTGGACCACGTGCTGGTTGACGTGCTGGGCGGACATGTTGCTGTTGTGGAGGTGTGGGCACGACCCTGGCTGGCTGGTCACTTTGCCCCCTTCAGCCCAGCTTGCCCCACATCCCTCCAGATGAGGGTGAGCCATGCCTCATTTGCTTTACCAGCCAAGGCCATGTGTTCTGGGGAGCTGGAGCTGGAAGGCTTGAACCCAGACTCCATCCTTTGGCAGACTTGGTTGACTTTAAAACCCGGCTGTGTTTCGGTCTCCCACTTAGGATGGGCAGCCACTGCGCTCTGGGATGTGGAAGGAGGCTCACAGGTTACGGTGCTGTTTAACCTGCTAGACACACATTATGGGGGTTGGGGAGGGGCTGCCTCTTTTCTTTTTTCATCACAGTTTGCAATGACTGGATAAAAGATGCAAGGCAGGCAAAACTGTTTGTGTTCAAGCTGGGAAATATGTTTGTAGCATACGTCTGCTACATCTTTCTTGACTCCAAGGCTGGCTTGGAATAAAAGAGACTGGCTTAAAAATACATCCAGGCATTCCATAAATAGCTTCCAAATAATCTTACAGGCTCGATGTTTTCACAACTGTTGTTTCACCCTAAACATGCAGAGGGTGTTACGGAGAATATCTGCCTGCTCTCTCTGATAGAAGGTACTGCTCTCAGTGAAGGTAACAATGATGATACTGCTGTGTTGTCTCTTAAGAGTCTGGAGTCGTAGACCTACTTTTATAAATAATTCATAAATCCCAACAAGCCATAAGTAATAAGTTCCATTTGGCTAGAGACTACGAGATGAGCAAAATTGAAAAGGTGCCGCGCCTGTTGGTGTGATGAAAGTGCTGTTGTCAGGGCCCATGGCTGCGGTGAGTTTTCTTCCTTGACAAATTGGGGGTTCAGTGGGGATGCTCTGGGAAGAGAATATTTTTTCGATGAACTAGAAAGCAAGCGTCACCCAATGCTGAATTGCATTTCTCCTCCTGAAACACAAAACCTCTGGAGTTTCAGAAGCCTGGCTGGAGCATGTGGACCGAGGCTCCTGGAGTGTGGGGAGAGAGGAGGCTTGTGTCAGAGCTGCCTTTTCTAATGCACGATGGTGAGTGCTCCTGGTTGTTGGAGTCGGTATAAAAATGGCTTATCAGTCTGCCCCTGTCAAGTTTGCCTCCTTTTTTAATCAGTCATGCCGTTCGATTGATGGGATTTGCCTGTCAGTAACAATGATATGCAGAGCAAAAGTTATAATCATCCACAAATCACGGGCTATCGAGACTTAATAGCATCTGCCAGAGACGGAAGCTGCTAGCTACCCATTGCCCTGTAAAATGGTGTGGTGGCAGCTCCTTTATAAGATTTTCCTGGAATTTCAAATGGAGAGAATACAACTCGCTTTTGTAAATTATTTACACAGCTCGGGTCTTATAGGACCATTTTGTATGGAGGCACAGTCTCCGAAACGATGGCAAAGCACTCGTCATCCGGAACCCCTCCTTCCCTTTGTTTCTGGCCACACTACCTTTGAAATTAAAGCTCAGTGAAACATTCAAGCAGTGCAGTCACATCAGACCAAGACGAAATGTTCTACGTTTTACAGACAGTCTAAAACGTGATCTTTGCAACGTCTTCTGTGGTTGAAACCTGGCTGCTGGAATTGTGCCATTAACTTGGAACACGGGTTGGTGAACTGTGCTGGAAACAAATAGGAAACAATGCACCTTCAATGAACAGACACAACGGGTTGTGTCTTGAAGTCCGTCCCCACAGTGGTGACTGAGTGGCTCTGCCCTCCCGACCGCACAGCGGGCATCCAGGTCCTGCCCGTCTTGGCGCGGCCCCATTCTCACGGGAAGCTGAGGGAAGGTGCTGCTTTGCGCATGTGTGCTTCTGACAGTGCCTGACCGAGGTCCCTTTGCCCAGAGGAGTCTGCGTGTTTGGGCTGCTGGGCACCGTGGTAGGCAGAAGCGGCAAGCAGGCTTGTAGCCGACAACATCAGACATTCTCAGAGGAACCAGAAGTGATTTCCTCTGGATTGCATTATCTTTTATTTCACTACAGATCAATCTTGTTATAGTAGGTGACAGCGCAGCAGCTACTGCTGGGTTTTCTCTGCTACATCCATGGTGTGTGCATGTGGGAGTGTGTTTTACCCTGCTTCGGTGCGAGACATTTTACAGCTTGTTTCAGCTCTTTCATCTGTAAATGCCACTTGCTGTGGTGCTCAGACCACTGGGTATGAGGACAGTCAAGGACTAGTGAGTCTGCAGCTGGGCCTTTTGTACATGTGAGTTCCAGGCAAGGAGCCTTAATTGACCCACATTTTCTGTTGTCCACAGAGCTCACGAGCTGTTGGATGGCTCTCAGAAATTCCAAAGTGCCATAGAATCGCTCTTCATAACATCAAATGCAATTGAAAATGCTGTGTGTGCACACGTGTCTAGAATCTCAAGTTGTAGAGCCCTTATATACCAATCACTTAATAATGACGAAGTCAGGACCACACACACTTGCCTCATTGGAAGTTATTGAAGCACCCTTTGAATGCTCATCCCTGGGCTCAACCTTGTGCTGAAATTGAACAAAAAACCAAGTGAGTGGCTTGGAAATCAGAGTAGTACCACTTGGCAGGGCGTTTTAAAGCCTAAGTGGGCACAGCAGAAAGATTTCGTCATTGAGTTTTCAGTTCTGTGCTGAGAACTGAAGTTCCTTAAGGACTCGGAGGCCAAAGAAACACAGCCTTTCGTCCTCCTCCTTACCTGGAGCTGGGATCTTACTAATGGGAAGATTTTTCTCCAGGTCCAGTAATTTTTTGATACCTCTCAACCATAGTGCAGTTATTTATTCCACAACTGGGAAATATGTGCCAGGTACTTTCTAGGCCTTGGAGATAAGGGAGAGAAGAAGACAGCAAAGACCCCTGTTCTCGTGACACTTCAGTTTGGCTTGAGGAGGCATTCGGTAGCTGTATTAGTCAGCCAAAAGGGGTGCTGATGCAAAGTGCCAGAAATCTGTTGGCTTTTATAAAGGGTATTTATTTGGGGTAGAAGTTTACAATTACAAGGCCCTAAAGAGTACAACTCAAGGTTATTTCCTTACCCAAAGTCAGTTGCCACATGTTAGAGCAAGATGGTGGGTGATATCTGCGAGGGTTAACCCTTCCTCTTTCCTCTTTTAAGGCTCCATGGGCCCAGCTTCTTTCAATCTCAGTTGTAGGCTGAAGGGCTCGTTTCTTTCCGGTCCTGCTCAGCTGCTCAGGGCTCTGGTCTCTTAGCTGCAAACTATCAGGCAAATGGCTCAGCTCTCTCTGGGGCCCCAGGATCAAGTGCTCTCCTCTGCTGTGTCTATGGAACTCTCTCTATTCCCGTGTATCTTCTCCTGTGTTCTCCTTGAGTGAGTGTCCATTTGTATAGCCCACAAAAGGGCAGGGACTCAAACTGAGTCGCCCTAATGATATGGTTGAATCAAAGCCCTAATCCTAACATAATTTAATCAAAGGCATCTCAGCTGAATCTAATGCAATCAAAGGGTATCACACCCAGAGGAACATACCAGTTTACAAATATAATCTCTCTTTTTGGAATTCATGAATAAAATCTCAAACTGCCATAGTAGCTAAGTATGTAAATAAATAGGGTGGTTTCAGAGAGGGTTACATGCAGTAAAGAAGTATCACGAGGTGAGCTGAGAGTCTGTAGAGGGCCTTGTTAGATGGGATGGCCAGAGAATGACAGGAAGGGCCAGGTGTTAGAGGATCTGGAGAAACAGAGAAGGACCAGCAAGTGACAAGCCAGTTAGGCAAGAACAGCCTACTAATGTTCCAGGATCAGAAGGCAGCAGGCGTGGCTGGGGCTCCCGAGTGAAGGTGAGAATTGTGTGAACTGCACAAGGAGAGGAAGGCAGGATTGTAGCTCAGGAGTGAGAGGAAGTCAGTGGTGGGTTTTAAGCACAAGAGTGTCATGCTCTTATTTATATTTTAAAATCATCCCTCTGGCAGCCAAGCCAGTGTGCAGGAATTGCGCGTGAAAAGTTAAAACCAGGACCAGAGCTGCCCACAGACCGTAACTGCAGCCGAGGGGGAGCCTCATTCCCAGCCAGCTCGCCTTTGCTGGGTGCCCACTTTCTGCTCCCCTTGCCTGTGCTGAGTCTTATATGTGGCTCATGCCTCCTGTCCTGGCAAATTATGCTCATCAAGGACATTGTTAAAATAGTCCTATGTATGTCTTCAGATTTTAAAAAGCCACTTTCTCTCTAATCCTCCCATGCATACATATATGAGTGTGTGTATATTATATATATAAATAACCTCAGCTGGGTGTGATGCAGAGGAAGGGGAGAAAGTGTCAGTGTTTGCAGAGTCAGGTAGTATTATAAGGGAAGGGGGCCGTGAGGCTGTAGACCCCCGGAACTGCAGGACCATCTACAGACAGCCACTCCCCAGCTCCACACGGTGAGTCTGTGCAGGAATTTGGGCCCAGAGTTGCCAGATGCTCACGATTGTCAAGAGGGGCCAGGAATCAGGGATTGTATGCAGACCTTCTAATTAAAACTTAACCAAACCAGCTAAGCCCATTTGTGTCCAGAATGGCCTCTGAGCTCAGGAAAGCTAGTGGCCATGCTCAGGAGACCTCGGTTTTGCTCCTAGCACAGTGGCTCCCGTTGGGGCGAGTGGTGCTTGGGCCAGTGGCTTTACCCTCTGGCCTCAATTTTCCCATCTGGAAAATAAGTTGGACAGATCCCTGACACCAGTTTGGTTTCCCATAGCTGTTGTATCTTGAGAAGTTTTAAGTGGATTTGAGTTAAAACAAACAAACAAACAAAAAACACAGAATATCCACAGTGTGAAATTACCATGCTTCAAGTTTTGGCTGTTCTCTAGGGAACTTGGACGAAAGGAGAGGTTTCCCTAGTGGCTGAGAATTAAGGTTAAAAGAATGTGGTTTTAGAAGTGTAAGCTACTCACATGGCATTTTCAAACATCAGCTCTTTCCCACATGGATTAATACAGGAATTCACAATGGATGGCATTGCTTTTATTAAATTGAAGAGGACAATAAATCATAGTTTGGTTTCTGGCAGCAGAACCCAGGCTGTTAATTGTTGGGGTGGGCTTGTGGTGACAGGGGACTGCTGCCATTTATAATGTGCTTGACTTGGGCTCTTTTGCATATTTCAAATGTATTGGTCAAACTGCTGGAGCTGCAACTTAGATTTTCCCAGCGACTTCAGGAAACCCATCTATTATAAAGCTAGGACCCCTTAGCCATGAATTATGGCTCCCTAGTAATGTTATGCACTATGAAATATTGTTTTCTTTATGAGTGTGGGATTTGGATGAATAAATTAAATCTATTTTTACCATTTCCAGGTAAAAGTCCTAAGTTGTCATGTGATGGTTACCTAGTAAATAGAAAACATGCATTAACATTTTTATGGTGGAAAGTGGTTGGTTCCCTGGTCACACTTCCTATATGCAAATATTTTCTGGGAATGTATATCATCTCCCCATTCTGTGCAGAATCAGTAGAATATTCTGAGTCACGTAAGAAATGTATCTGTCTTTGCAGCACACACTGAACAGCATTACCATTTAATTTTACATAGATTCACTTTGTGTGTGTGTGTGTGATGTATGAGGAAAACCATATTTAAATAATCACATTCTCAAAGGTGCTCTGTCACGTTCAGCGTGGGTTGTGCAGAGCTGTTGTTCCCTGCCAGATGACCTTGGTATGGGGAGGGGTGGGGTTATGCATTACAGATTCATTGTGTGCCCACTCCCATTCTTCCAGTCTGAGGGCATGAGCCTGGGGTGGTTTTAGTGCTTCCCCTTCCCATATGCTGTGTTTCAAAATTGCTAGGTCAGTAAGGGGGAGAGGGCGGTTTTTAGATTCTTCTGTTGAGGAGGTTGCTAATAAGAAGAGTAGTTTGTCCTGCTTTTTTATCCTATTAGAATGGCAATAGAAATATAATAATAATAATAATAATAATGATAATGGCAACATTTGTGTGCCTCCTGTGTTCCAGGCATTGGTCTAGGTACTTAGTACACTTCTTATTGAGTTCCTGATATCATTTGATGGAAATGGCACTCTACCTCTGTGATCTTCATCCCCCAAACCCATAATCCTAGTCTAATCACGAGAAAAACATTAGACACATCCCAAGAGAAGGGCATCCTACAATATATCTCACCAGTACTTCTCAAAACTGTCAAGGTCATAAAAAACATGAGAAGTCTGAGACTGTCCCAGCCCAATGGTGCCTAAAGAGGCATGCCTATGAAATGTAATGTGGTATTCTGGATCAGGATAGGTAAAAACTAAGGACGTCTAAATAAACTGTAGACCTTAGTTAACAATAATGTACCAATATTGGTTCATCAATTGCAAGATGGCATTAATAAGGGAAGTAGCATGTGTGTGTGTGGGGAGGCATATTATGAGAACTGTCTGTACTACATGCTCAAATTTTCTGTGAAAAAACTGTTCTAAAAAGTTTTAGAACTGTTTTAAAAAGTTTTTAAACTAGTTCTAAAACTGTTCTAAAAAGTAAAATCTACTAAATAAAAATAATTCCTGGCTGTACCACTCACTAGTTAGCTCATTACCACCAGGTCAGCTTCCTCCTCTATAAAATGGGATTACTGGTTATATACTTACCTCATTAAGTTTAAGGAAGAATTTAACAAGATGGTGTAAATGCCTAAACCAAAGCTTGCCTAGCCCGTATATGTCAGGAGGTACATATATGTTGGCATTATCGTCGTTGTTGTCGTCGTCGTCATCATCATCATCATCATCATCATTGCTATTACTATTCCAATAGGATAAAAGTAGGACAAACTATTTTTCTTATTAGCAACCATCTCAACGGAATCTAGAAGTTTCCTCCTTTGCTGACCTGGCAATATTAGCATGATTTATGACTATTGATGTTGACCTTGATCCTCTGACTGAGTTTCTCCACTGTAAAGTTATACTTCCCCTTCTCCCCGTCTTTTCCATATTGTAGTCTTTGGAAGGAAATTACTATGTGCAGCTTGCATTTAGGAATGAGGAATATCCTTAAAGATGGAGTATCTACATAATTTATTTGGAATTCTTTTGCAGGGAGATTTGTCTCTACTCCCTCATTTTAAAATTTATTCAATCATTTATTTATATCAATATAGACTCATAGATATTTATTTTTACACCTTGGGCTATCATCCAATATGACCTTATTTTGTTGCTCAGATTGCTCTAGGTTTGGCCATTGGAAGCTCTTTGATTTGGCTTCTGTACCCCTTTGACATACATTCAATATATATATTTTTTGAGCACTACTTTACTTTCTGGCGCAAGATACTCTAGGCTCATCTTGTACACTTCCCACCCCAGTCCTAGAATCAGCCACTTTTCTGAGGAGCCCTGGCTCCTTTTATTGGAGAATGGTATTAGAAACCCAGTATCTGGGCATTAGGTGTGCTCATTGCTACTGTAGTGTCATTTCTTTTAGGCCCTCTTAGCTAATAGAACGAAGAAATATATGTGTATATACCAACTACTGTATATACATATATCTATAAAATGTTTCTATATATTACCAAATGTATATAAGTTAAGCATGAGTTCTCACAGATGTCTCCAATAGTGAATTAATTACCATATGGATCATTCTAACCTCCTCGTCTTGTGTTTCTGTAAATTCCCACTCCAACAGTGGCACACCTGAGCAAGGACTTTGAACTCAGGTAGTCCTGCAATGTGCTGACTTGGCTCCTACAGAAAGGCTTTCATCTACCCCAGGTGGTCACAGTCACAGATCCTTGACCCTCCCCCAGGCCCAGCATGACTGCCATGGTGTAGAAGGCAAGTTTATTGGGTGTCCCTCTGCTTCTACACCAGCCCCACTCTTGTATTTATGACCTTCCAACCTCTTCAGGCTGCAAAAGCATCTAAGTAGGTTTTCTGCCCTTGGCTGAAACAGAGTCAATTGCAGAGTGCTCTGTTTCTGATTGAAGACATTTGTACTTTATCCCATAGCCTGGGCAAGCCACACGTGGGAACCAGGGATGAAACAACTGGTTTGTTTATATAATATTCAAGCTATTGGGTGCTGTAGCAGTTTGATATTATTTATGAATTCCAAAAAGAAATATAGATTATGTTTGTAAACTGGTTTGTTCCTGTGGCATGATAACCCTTTGATTGTATTAGATTCAGCTGAGATGTTTGATTAAATTAGGTTAAGATGAGGGCTCTGAGCCAACCCCGTCATTAGAGTGTGACTCAGCATCAAGTCCCAGCCCCCTTGGGTATAAAACAGATGCTCACATGGAAGTAAACACACAGGAAAAGAACACAGAGGAATAGAGATGGCTCCATAGACACAGCAGAGGCCCCGGGAAGAGAGATGAGTCTGATAGTCTACAGCTGACCAAGTGGAGAAAACAGAGCAGCTGTGCCTGGAAAGAATCAAGCCCCAGGGAGAGAGACAAAGCCTTATGCCAGCCTACAGCAAGAACAGAAGGAGCTGGGGCCATGGAGCCTTAGGAGGACGAGGAAGGCTGAATCCTTGCAGACGTCAGCAGCCATCTTGCTCCAACATGTGGCAACAGACTTTGGTGAGGGAAGTAACTTATGCTTTATGGCCTTGTGACTGTAAGCTTCTACCCCAAATAAATCCCCTTTATAAAAGCCAACAGATTTCTGGTACTTGGCATCAGCACCCCTTTGGCTGCTAATAAAATAAAGCCCCCTGCACTTTCCTTTGATTGATTGCTGCTAATTGGGAACCAAGATAGACCCATCCATTAAGTTTCCATGTTTGTCCTGAAATGTGGTGTTCCTTGGTTATGCAGGAGAATTGTCATATGCATGAGTGGTTGAACTTGTTTATCTGTTTGGGCAGCACCCACCTGCCAAATTCCCTCAGCTTTCTCTCTCTGGTGCCCCTTCCCAGATTCCGGTGCATGGTCCCCTCCAGTCAGAGGGGAGGTTCTGGCTTGGAGGCCTGTGGTGACGGCCATATTAATCAGCCGGCAGATGAACACCTGTGGAGAGAGGCGGTGCCCATTTCCCAATTCCCCCTGCCTCTGGTACACCTGGTCCCCTCCAGCCTAACAGTCAGGGGTTGGGTGCTGCTTGGTCCCTATGATATCAGAGAGCTCTAATCCTATTGTTTTTGGAATCTGGATTGCTGGAAGCCACAGTGCGTTACAAACAACTGTAGTTGATTCATTCACTTTGTTTGTAGTTGAAGCAATCTTTTGGGAAACATTTTACGAGCTGATGGAAATGTTTTTCTTATACTTGACAGCAGGCTGGATGACACGCTCCCTTGCTGATGGTGGAATGTGGGTGCTCCTCAAGGAGTAGCTTTCTTCTAGAGGCATTTGGCCAGACCTCCTCACGCTGTGCCCGCCCTTCATTTCTAGCACCCTTGTCCTATCTTACTCCCTTTGTCTCCATTAGGTTCTACCAGATTGATCTATATTCTTCAAAATGCTTGTCCATGCCTCTGTGCCTTTGAATCTATTGATTCCTCTACTTGCAATGCTTTTCTCTCCTTTCAGCAGCCCTTGTCTTGTTCTGCACCCCACGGTTCTGCCATCACAGGGGCTGGCCCAGGGTACTTGTGAATTTCCAGGCTGACCACCAATGTTTCCAGTGTGTATGTGAGAGACCAACTCTTATTTTCATGTGGCTTCCTGTCATGTCTATTATAATGATATTCACAGCCATCATGGTATTTTACCTTGAAATAATTGAGAAGGTGCCACCCATCTCCCCTCCCAGATCTGCCTCTTTTCTGCTGAAATGTTCAAACCTCAGCCTAAATGTTCTCTTTGCTTAATTGCCTCTGACTCACCCTTATCTCCCAAGTGGAGAATTCTGCCTTCCACTCTGGAATTGACCATCAGTTTCCCAAGCCTCAACCAGTGTTTCTTTTACCTTGTAATGGTCTGTCTAAACATCTGTCTTAGCACGCCTAGAGAGACAGGATCTCATGCCTGTTGTTTTAATCCCTAGCACTGAATGCAATGTTTATTTAGTATGTAGTAGGTGCCCAATAAATGTTTGATGAGTGAAAGTGGAAAAGAGATGGGGCTCAGAGGAGCTGGTGTTCTGTGTGCTGTGGGCTGTGTGTTATGCATGTATGCACACATGCATCTTTTATATTGGTTGTCGAGGCAGAATGCCTGGCAGTGTGATAGACGGTCACATTGACAGTCAAGCCAAGTTGTTTCCCACCCTTGAGTCCAAAATTCTTTCCCCATTCTCTTCTCCCACCAACATATTTTTTTGTAGGGGGGAGACAGAATCTAGAACAAGTCATATTACCAGCTCAGCTTTATACAAGTATGTGCAGGGTGTGGAGATTTAGCACACACTGCCCCTGCTTTCCTAGAATGGACTGTTTTACTGGAGACCCAAGGCTAGACAGTCTGTGGGCAGGTGGGTGCTGTCTCCTCCCAGTGCTGGAGGAAGTCAGAGGGTAGAGACCCCTCCTTGCCCCACTGAGGACTGGGAAAGGCTGCTGCAAGAGTGACAAGGCTGCCTGGATTTGAAGAAGGGGAAGATCTGAGTGCGTAGGCCTGGGAGTGGGATGGGAGAAGACCGTCTGTTTGAAGGTGGAGACAGAGACAAGCATGGTTCTGCCTTGATGGACGTTGAGATGGCAGTGAGCTGGCAGGCTCTGGGTTGGGATTGGATGGGGCCAGATTATGGAACCTTCTTAGCCTGTTGACCACAGTAGACTTCTTGCTTTCTTGTGTGCCCCCCAACATTTCTACTGTGATTTAAAATATCTTCTCTACCAAATGAATAGTAGTGGTTATTGAGTCTTTATTACTTAAGAACTATCAGTTAGCATTCCTGATCAGCATAAGGATTGCTGTGTGCCTGAGTTGAGCAATTCCCATCCATAGAAAAACAGCTTGATGTTTTACATAGCTTGAACAATGATTTTCTTGGTTAATTGAAAAATCTTGGCAGCAAAGTTTAGACTTCTCCTAGGAAGCCCAAGGAAGCCACTGGGGTCCTAGCCAAACCCTAGATAAATGAAAACATATGTTCAACGAGAAGATTAGTACATACATCTTCATAGTAGCTTTGTTCATAATAATCCCAAACTGGAAATAGCCCAGGTTTCCATCAGGAGAAGGAAGGATAAACTATGGAATACTCAATTCAACGGAATACTACTCAAAAATAAAAAGGAACAAAATATCGGTACACAACAATGTGGGTGAATCTTGAAACTCATCTGCCGAGTGAAAGCAGCCTTTCACAAAAGAGCTCACTCTGTCGGATCCCATTTATATGAGATCCTTAAAGCTAACTATGATGTGGAAAAATCATAGCATTGGTTGCCTCTGGGGACATGGGAGTGAAGAATGCCTTGGAAAAGACAAGAGGGAGCTTGCTAGGATAATAGAAATATCCTCTGTCTTGGTAGGAGCTTGGGCTATACAGGTATATGCATTTATCAAAACTCAGAGAATGTACACTTAACATTTGTGCATTTCACTATGTGTAAATTTTACCTTAAAAGGAAAAAAAAACACTGTAAACAAATATTGAACAATATGTAAACAAATATTGAATATGTATACAATATTTATTTGTATACAGAAGTATTTAGGGGTAGGTGTACTGATGTCTGCAATTTATTTTGAATGCATCAAAATATAAGATGAAGAGATGGATTGATAGATGAGAAGCGTGGTCAGATGGATAGATGTGTGACAAAGCAAATATAGCAAAGTGTCTAGATGGCAGATATGTGTGTGCTCGTTGCAGATTTCTTTCAAATTTGTTAATTGTTTGAAAATTTTCATAATAAGATGTTGGTGAAAAAAAAAGATGCCAGCTGGGGTCCTTTCTATAACTAGTGGTCAGGTGACCTCAGTAGCCATGAGTGTAGATGTTGGTCTGAGGCTGGACCACCCTAGAGGAGGCCGGCAGGGCCTGGAGTCCAGCTTCAGGACTCCCAGTGAGGTAGAGGCCAAGGGCCAAAATGCATGAGGGGTGGGTGGAGAGCAGGTTCTGGACTCAGCGCTGTATTAGTTTCTTAGAGTTGTTATAGCAAATGACCGCAACATGGTGGCTTAAAACAAGTCACTTATTCTCTCATAGTTTTAGAGACCAGAAGTCTGAAATCAAGGTGTTGGGAGGGCCATGCACTCCCTGATGGGCCTATAGGAGCATCCTCCCCCACCTCTTCCAGCTTCTGGAGACTCCCGGCTGTGTCATGCCAGTCTCGGAGCCCATCTGCACACGGCCGTGCTCTCCGTGTCTCTTTGTGTTCTCGCCTGCTTTTATAAGAACACCAGTCATTGGATCTGCCTACCTCCCCGCTCCCCCCCCATTCAGAATTCCCTCATCTTAACTCAATTACATCTGTAAAGACGATTTCCTAAGAAGTTCGCATTCTGAGGTTCCAGGTGGACATGGATTTTGGGAGGGACAATATTCATCCCAGTACAGATACCCAGTCAACATGGGGGGCCCATAAAAAGGGGAGAACATTGAGGGAGTAGGCGACTGGATCAAGGAGGAAATCCCAAGGAGGGTGGAGAAGGAAATGTGTTTAAAATTGGCAAGAAATAGAAAGTAAGGGCTTGAGAGAGAAGAAAACACGGCTGGTGGGTTTGAGAGGAAGGGGCCATTTCTCAACCACAGGCCTCTCTATCCATTTATCTCCTGAATATTTTAAAGAATTAAAATGTAAATCTCAGAAATGAAATCTGTGGGTACAGTGTAAATAGAGGAGGCTGTTGCCGAACAGACAAAGCTGTTCTTTTTCCTTGTTAAACAGCCATGGGTGGGAAACCATGTTTGTATGCACAGGTTTTATTTGAGATGGATTTAAGGTTTGTGATGAGCGAATCTCTGAAGGATTAGAGGTGCAGTTCTCATAAACCCGCAAAAGTTCAGCTCCTTATCTTAGGCTTATCCAAACCTGATGAAACCTTTTAGGCCAGCGTGGAGTTTAGGGACCTCCAACAGCTGAAAGTTAATATCCTGCATTAGGAAACCATCTGCATTGTGTGGGGGGGCGTGAGAGAGACTATAAATTAATGCACTCTCAGAACAGCGGGAAGCCTGCTGTGGTCTGGGGCTGCCTTGGGCTGGACCACCCACTCTCTCTGGTGGATGGCCCTTTTGGACAAAGAGTTAATGCATCCTAGTTCTTGGGCTCTTTTATTATAGTCAGTTCTCAGATCAGGTTCATGAGCTGGCCTCAGCCACCTCTTTGACTGCACTTTCCTCCTGCCTCTCCCTCCCTCCCTCCCTCCCCTCCTCAGGCCTCCGTTCTGACTCTCAAACCTGTTGGCCAATCTTGCTCTTGCCTCAGGGCCCTGGAACATTCCTGTGTAGCTCAAGACTCTTTGTCTTGCAGTCACCTCCTCAGAGAAGCTTTCCCTGACCATCCTGGCTAAAGTTTTACCCTCCAGACACTCTATCCCATTTCCTTGTTTCATTTTTGATAGCACTTGTAGCTAGCTGACTTGTGCTCCCCCCC
>JAQZBX010023990.1:0-30455 GCA_029593785.1 Cabassous unicinctus
CTGGGAGAAAAATTTTCCCAGGCCAAGGAAGAGAACATGGGCTTACATCAGACACTGGATCAGACACTAAATGAACTTGACTGTATATAACCAAAACAGGAGAGTCCTTTTCCTACAGAAACCTCAGAGTTTGTTATCTTTCTATTCTCTTGTAGAAGTTTCTTTTGTTATTGCATCTTTCTCTTTGCTGGAAATGTCAAATAAAATATGAAAACATAAAAAATATTTTGTATAAGAGAAGCTTTGAGCACCAATTAAGTCTAATTCCTTCCTTTTTCCAATAACACTGGCTTTTTCAGCTATTTTTTATCCTTAACTTGCATTTATTCCTTATAAAGTGTATTTGGTTCCTGGGAGAATAGACAACCTCACACTTTGAAGAAGACAGACTAATATCTAGTCATGGGTAAACTTAAAAGGGTGAAGAACATAACCTGCTGGGCCACCACTGGTCACACTATAGGAGGCCAGGGACCAGCACATTAAAATTGCTTGGAATTTTCCATCCAGATCCAGAAAAAAAAGGACTATTGTGGGAAGGCATAAACCACATACAGATTAGTAATCATCTTGGCTGTTCTCTACACTCCACTGTGCACAGCAGACATCCTCTGAGCAGTCAGCATGAGAATGCCTGGAAAATATTTATAATAGGAAATCAGATGTTTTATAGACAGGTCCTTCTTATGTTTCTTTCATTCTAAAGTTGACCCCTCAGAAGTGAATGGCTTAACAAATAATGACAATAATGACCTTTCCTGTCTCCCCTGATATGAGGCCATCCACTCAGCAGGAATGAATATGGTGAAGTTCTGTATAATCCAGGACTTCTATATCAAAGAGGCTGCCAGCCATCAATGAATTGGACAAAGGGCTTTTTTTTTTTTTTTTTAATTAACAACCAGGAAGTATGTGTCTCTTTGGCAGCAAAGTAAAAAAGGAAAGCAGGAAATGGCACAATTTTATCTCCAAAATTCAGGGAATGACAAATGGAAGATTTACCTATTTAGATTTTAATTTCTTCTTTGGGACAAAGTTAATAAAAGACCAAGAACTTCCTTATTAAACTGGATATGGAGAATTTTGTAGACAGGGTTGCACATTTTGACTTTGTTATATTTCTGCTTTCTCAGTTAACATATCAGAGCTGAAACATTCCTTGTTCCCCAGAAGTGTGGGGGCCAACTCATGTTTCCAACTCTGGCTGAAACTCTGCTTCTAGTTTATTCAAATCCCCTGCCCCTCACTCCTATTTATTAAGCATCACACTACCCAGGAGATATACTAACAAATTAAGCAATTGAATAAAATCCATACTTTTCTTGCAACTGTATCATGTGGAATCATATCACTTTTTCTACATGTTGGCCAAATAAGTTTTTACATTAACATACAAACAAACAAAAAACAAGGAAACACCTACTTTGTATGATTTCTTTTAATAATTTTCTTTATTTCTTTTAAATTGTAACCAAATTATCCATGCCAAGAGTATAAAAATAATTTACAATGCTTAATGTAACAAATAGCACAAATAGAAAAGAATTTCTAGCTTCAGCCCCCACTTATCCTGCAGAATTATCCATTTGTAACAGCATAGGCTGATTATTGTGGGCACTTATTTCTGTTTGTAAACACATGCATGTCTCTTCTTTTCATCCAGCTTACAACCACTATATATGAGAAATCTCATCTACCGTCATCTTCCCAAAATGGTTTTGTTTTTAAGTTACTTTTCTGAGATCAAGCAAATGTTGCCATTTTGTTGTATTCCTGAACTAGTCTCTACCCTCTAGAACTTATAAAGGAATTCAGTAACATCACAGGCTATAAGAAAAATGCTCAAAAATAAGTAGCATTTCTGTACACAAATAACAAGCAATCTGAGGAGGAAATAAAGAAAAAAATACCATTTACAATAATAACTAAAAGAATAAAATACCTAGGAATAAATTTAACTAAAGATGTAAAGGACTTATATACAGATAACTACACAACACAGTTAAAGAAAATCAAAGAAGACTTAAATAAATGTAACAATATCCCCTGTTCATGGATAGAAAGGCTAAACATCATCAAGATATCTATCCTATCCAAACTAATCTACAGTTTTAATGCAATCCCAATGAAAATCAACAATGTATTTTTTAAGGAATTGGAACAACTAACTGCAAAATTTATTTTGAAGAGTAATAATCCATCACCTGATAGAGATTTTCAAGGGGAGAAATTACATAAATGTGATGCTTCCAGTTTAACACCTAACACTGTACCTGGCATAGGAAAAACCTTCAGTAAGCAAATATAAGCTGATATGATACAAATGTGACAAGTAGAAAATATACGAAATTTCAGTACATTGTTTGGGGAACTTAAAATGAAAAAGCAAATATTAATATAGTTCTCCTGAGGTAGAAAAATGTAAATTCTAATACATGGTGTTAATAATACCATGTTTTGTGGAAAAAATACACCAAATATAAGCTATGAACTATAGATAGCAGTAGCAGTAATATAATATATTAATATAATCAATATATTAATTATATTAATTAATATAATTAATTAATATTGTTAATTATTGTTTATTTAAAACAATTTTAAATTAATTAAAATTTAATTAATTGTCTAATTAAATTTTAGACAAATTTAATTAATTTTTTAATTAAATTAAAAAATTTAAATTTTTTAAAGCTCAAAATTAAAAAAAAAATTTGAGATTTTTTCAAGGAGAAAATCTCAAAAGAAATTAGTAACTACCTTGAAACAATTGAAAATGACAACACAACATATCAAATCATATGGGATGCAACAAAAGCTATACTGAGAGGGAAATTCATAGCCATAAATGCTTATATCAAAAAAGAAGAAAGAGCTAAAACCAAAGACCTCACTACACACCTGTAAGAATGAGACAAAGAGCAACAAACTAACCACATAGGAAATAGAAAGAAGGAAATAACAAAGATTAGAGCAGAACTAAATGAAATAGAAAATAAGAAAGCACTAGAAAAAAATAAACAAATTGTTGTACATATACACAATGGAATATTACTCAGCTGTAAGAAGGAATACAGTGCTAACACCTGGCATAGCATGGGTGAATCTTGAGGACTTTATGTTGAGTGAAGCAAGCCAGGCATTGAAGAATGAATATTACATGACCTCACTGATATGAATTAAGCAAATTTAGTAGACTCAGAGAGCTATTGTCTGGAAGATAGGTTTACAGGAAATAGAAAGGAAGCAGGTTGTAAGCCAATGCCCACAGAGACATAATCAATGATAAGATGGAAGTGTGTAGTTGTGCATTGAAGGGATATGACAGGAGGGTAGTGATATTATTGGGCTGGATAGTACAGGCTTGACAGGTGGGTATATTGGGGAGGGTGGGTTGGAAGGTCCAAACAACTGGGGGGAGGGTTGGGGTAGGGCCAGGTGAACACAGGATTGCAGGTATATGGTTGAAAGTACAAAGTTGGGAACATTCATGGCAATAAGACCAGGATGGGTTACTGGTTTAGGGTGTTTGATTTGGGGGCATTTGGGACACGGTACATGTGAAGCAGGCTTCTAAGGAGTGTGGGAGTGATCATTTTGTCATAATGTGTTGTATCACTGGGTGGAGACCCACAAAATGAGTGAGAAGGAGTTGGACTCCCATCCTGGGGAGGACCGATATGTTCTCAAACAGAGGGGCAGGAGTCTCTTGAGAGCATGGGTGGTTTCTAATAGGGGAAGACAAACCAGTGTGTCAAGACCTCAATGTTTTTGCAAGAACTATGAATCTTTTCATCTAAGGAGGGAACCTGGGAGTTTGCTGTGGGCACCAAGGAGAGGGGGAGGGAGGAATAGGAGAGATGGAATAGGGGGTATTTAGTGGGCAATGGAAGTGTTCTACATGATCTTGCAATGATGGACACAGGCTGTGTTAAATATCATCAAAATTTATAAAATTGTAAGATCTAAAATGTAAATCATAATGTAAAACATTGACCACAGTTAGTAGCCATGTTTCACTATTTGTATATCAGTTGTAACAAAGGTACCATCCACATATAAAAGGTATTAATATGGGAAGGGGGGAAAGGGGGAGGATGTTGAGTGTATGGGAGACCCTGGATTCTGTATGTGACTTTACTGTAACCTAAACACAAAATGAAAAAAGTAAGACACTGGGAAATAGATGGAAGAAAATATCACTCTACATACAGGACACCATATATTACAGTGATGCAAGGCAAAATGTCAAAAAAAATTTTTTTTTATAATTTTCATTATATTTTAATATCCCAGTCTTTTAATTTAATTTAATTTTAGTTTATTTTAAATTTTTATGTATTTTATTTCTTATATTTAAACCTATCATAATTATTTCATTTTCCTATTAACTATACTTGGCTATTTTATTGGCTTCATTTCTGAAAAAGCTGTGGATCACAGAAGGTTTACAACTGTGGCAGGAGAGGATCACTGGTGTGGGGTGTCAGTGTTGGGGAATACATGGGAGGAAGTTCACCTGAGCATAAACATAACATATATAAATATGTTCAAATGTTCACAGGGCATTGTCACAGTGGGTGGAGATCCACAAAGTAGCCAAAAGAATATTGAATTCCTATCCTGGAGTGCTCTGCCACATTCTCAAGTGGAGCAGCAGCAGTGCCCCAAGTGCAGGGGCAATGATTGGTGAAGGAGCATGATACATTGATGGACCCCCAATACTGAGGACTATGCTTATGAACCCTTGCTCTTGAAATTGCAACTTAGCCTAGTGTTGTGGAGGGTTGAAGAGTTGCCTCTTGAGAACCTCCTTTTTGCTCAAATGTGGCCTGTCTCTAAGCCAACCTCAGCATATAAATGCATTACCTACCCTTCAACATGGGTCATGACTCCCAGGGATGAGCCTCACTGGCACTGAGGGATTACTACCAAGCATCAACTAGCAATGCAACTGGAAAAAGACCTCAAATAAAAGGGGAAAAAGGTAAAGATAAATGAAGTTATATGGCTAATAGACTGATTTGGGAGGTCATCAGATAGTTAACACTTATGCACAACTCACTAGGATCTCATAGACTGTCAAAGTGTATACTACCCCAAATAATGGGGCTCCTGGGAGCTCTGGAGACACCCAGATCCTATTCTCAGGGCATATCACTCTGGAGTTTGGTGCCTTGCCATTGGGTACTACTTTAGAGTTTGTGCTCCTGAGAGTGACTGAGTTGGATTCTGTTTTGGATTCCGTACACATGGAACATCTGTCGCTTCTATTTGAACCTATACTTGGTGCTGAAATTTCTAAGTGTACATCCAAGAGACTGGAATCTTTGGGCTGTCCATGTGTCAGCTGGGCCCGGAGCCCCAGTGAAGTTGCACACCCTACTATCGAGTTCATTGGACTCACCAAGGACAACTAACAAGGAGGTTAGGATTGACAACCACCATACGAAGGAAATGAGACAGACTACAACTGCAAGCAAGAGAGTCCCAACCATTGGCTGTATGGGATCAAAGCCCCCTGTCAATTAGAGGTGGATTTGATATCATCATCCCAGAATCCTCAGGATTGGGGAATGAACTATGGACTAGAGTGGTCTTACTGGTATTCTGCTATAGACATATTGTGATTCCAGCAATGGAAAAATTACAACTTTGTTGTGGAGGCAGTGATCACTGGAGGATCTGGGGGCAGAGAGATGGAAAAACAGTTGCAATATGGGGGCTTTTTTGGGATTTGGGAATCGTCCTGGATGACATTGCAATGACAGATATAGGCCATTTTATAGCATCACATAACATGCAAAACTGTGTGAGAAAGAGTGTAGACTACAATGTGAACTATGGTCCATGCTCAGTGGCAATGCCCTAGGATGAATTTATCAGTTGCAATGAATGTGTCACACTAATGATGGATGTTATTTATGAGGGAAGCTGTAGGAAGTGTGGGGAGTGGGACATATGGGAATCCCTTTAATTTTAACGTTTGTGTAATATTTATGTTATCTATATCTTAAGAAATAAAAAATAAAAGTAAATGTATTAAAAAAAAATAAAGACAATATGGACAAAGAGATAAAGGGCAACAAGAATACACTACACAAGCACAAAGAAAAATTAGAAAAAATTGAATAGAAAAATAAAAGAAGTTATGAGATTGAAAGACAATAAGTGAGATAAAAACACATTAGAGGCATACAACAGCAGACTTGAAATGATAGAAAAAAGAATAATATTGGGATGGGGGTGCAGGGTTGACAGGTGGGTAGATTGGGAAAGGTGGGTTAGAAAGTCCAGGATACTGGGGGAAGGGTTGGGGAGGAACCAGGTGAACACAGGGGATTGTCAAAGTTGACACAAGAAGAAATAGAAAACATCTCAAAAATCTGTAGCAGGTGAAGAGATTGAATCAATAAACAGAAATTTACAACAAAGAAAAAAATAGAACCTGAAGACTTTACTGGTAATATCTGTAAAACATTTATAGATTTAACATTCATCTTTCTCAAGTGCCTACAAGGAATCCAAGAAAAGAGGACACTTTTAATCCATTCTATCAGTCTAGTATTTCACTGATACCAAAGCATAACAAAGATATAAGAGATGAAAATTACAGACGAATTTCCATTATGAATACAGAGCAAAAATTCTTTACATAACAATAACAAGCTGAATTCATCACATATTGAAGAGATCAAACACCATGATCAATTTCTATTTATTTCAGGAATGCAAGGGTGGTTCAACACATGAAACATCAATCTAATAAAATGCATAAATAGGAAAAGGACTTTCAAAAATCATGATTATTTCTATAGATGCAGAAAATGCATTTGGCAAAATCTAGAACCACTTCTTGTGAAGAACCTTCAGATCACTAGGAGTAAAAGGGAAATTTCTCAACATGCTAAAGACAATTTATGAAACAACCACAACTAACATGATTCTCTCTGGTGAAATACTGAAAGTGTTCCTCCAAAGATTAGAAAAACTTCAAGGATACCAACTTTCACCACTGCTATTCGATATTGTACTGGAAGTTCTAGCCTGAGTGCTTAAGCAGTATATATATATATATATATATATATATGGAAAAGAAATTTAAAAAATGCAAATTGGAAAAGGGTACATAAAGCTATCTTTCTTTGCAGTTGACATGATCATATATATAGAAAATCAAAAGAAATCAGAACTATTAAATGAGCTCAAAGTAGCAGTGTAAAACAGTACACTAAAAAATTCTCTTCTTTTACAAGTGGTAATCCAGAGGATATTAAGAACAAAATTCCATTTACAATGTCATAAAAGGAATAAAATATCAGGAATAAATTTAACCAAGTGTATAAAAGACTTATACAGTGAAAACTGGAAAAAAACTGATGAAAGACATTAAGATATAAATAAGAAGCAAGATATTGCATGTTAAATTGAATAGAAAAGTTAATATTAATAAGATGTCAGTATTATACAACTTGATCTACAGATTCACTACAATCCTTATCAGAATTCCAGCAGCCATTTTTGCAGAAATGGAAAACTTTATCCTCAAATTCATGTGGAACTTCAAGGTTCCCCAAATATACCAAACACTTTTGAGAAAGAAAAACAAAGTTGGATGACTCACAATTTCAGATTTTTCAACTTCAAATTGTACTGCAAAGATAAAGTAATCAAATGAGTTGTGGTACTGGCATAATGGTAGACAGAAAGTTCAGTAGAACAGAACTGAAAGTCCATAAATAAACCCACACATCTTTCACTAATTGATTTGTTTAAATTAGAGAAATTGTAGTTATACAGAAAAACCATGCATAAAATACAGAGTTCCTATATACCACCTTATTATTAACACCTTGCATTACTGTGGTACATTTTTTACAATTCATGAAAGAACATTTTTATAATATGTTCACTATATTCCATCCTTTGCAATAGGCTTCTCTGCATCGTACATTCCATTGGTTTTTTTTAAATTATTATATTAACATATGAACAACATAAAATATCTCTTGTTAATCATATTCATGTATCTATAGTTGAGTGCTGTTGATAACATTCATAATGTTTTGCTACCATCACCACCATCCATTACCAAAACTTTAACATAAACCTTATTAGAACTCTTTACAATTTAAGTATTAACTACTCATTCCCTATCTCTACTTCAGACCCTTGTAACCCATATTCCATATTCTGACTGTAAGCATTTGATTATTCTACTTATTTCAAACAGTATTTGTCCTTTTTTATATGGCTTATTTTACTCAATATGAGGTCTTCAAGGTTCATCCAAGTTATCACATGTATCAGATATTCATTCCTTTCATGGCTGAATAATATTCCATTCCATGTATATACTACATTTTATTTATCCATTTATTGGTTGATGGACACTTGGGTTGCCTTCATCTTTGGCAATTGTAAATAATGCTGCTATGAACATTGGCTGTACCCTGCTTTCCAATCATTTTGATATTTGCCTAGAGGTGGGATTGAAGGTTCATATGGTAATTCTATAATAAAGCTTCTGAGGAACTATCACCCTTCCACAGCAAGTGCCACTATTTTACATTACCACCAGCAATTAATGAGTGTTGCTTTTTCTCCACATTCTTGCCAACATTTATTACATTCCATTTTTTAACATTGGGTGTGCAATGGTATCAAATTGTGGCTCTGATTTGTATTTCCTTAATACCAAATGATTTTGAGGATCTTTTCAAATACTTTATGGTCATTTATGTATCTTGTTTAGAGAAATGTTTAATCCAGGCTTTTGCCCATTTTTAAATGGGTTGTTTGTCTTTTTATTTCATAATTATAGTTTTTCTTTATGTATTCTGGATATTAAACTCTTATTGAATATGTGTTTCCAAATATTTTCTCCCATTGAGTAGGTTTTCTTTTTACTTTCATGATAAGATCTTTTGAGGCAAAAAATGTTTTTAATTTTCTTAAGGTCTCTTTTTTCTATTTTTTTCTTTTGTTGCTTGTGCATTAGGCATAAACTCTAAGAAACCATTGCCTATCACAATGTCCTGAACATTTATTTTGGTAGTTCTTATATTTAGGTCTTTTTCAGACTTTTGAGTTAATTTTTGAATATGGTGTGAGACAGGTGCCCCCTTATTTCTTTGCCTAGAATATTCAGTTCTATCAAAGCATTTGTTGAAGACACTATTCTTGCACAATTGAGTGGCCTGGGCAAGCTTGTCAAAAATCAGTTTGCTACAGACACAGGGTTCTATTTCTGAACTCCAAATTTTATTCCATTTGTGTATATTAGGCAAGGAAAAAATATAAAAGACATCTAAATTGAAGTAGAAGAAGTAAAACTCCCACTATTTGCAGATGACTTGATCTTATATATATAAAGTCCCAAAGAATCTAAAAGCTACAAGAACTTAAAAATGAATTCAGCAAAATGGTGCATTACAAAAATCAGTAAAAACACTTTGAAGAGGAAATCAAGAAAAAATTTCCATTTACAATTGCAACTAAAAAGAATATCCAGGAATAAAGTTAACCAAGTATTTAAAAGACTTTTACATGGAAAACTACAAACTTTGCTAAAATAAATTATAGAAGATGTAAATAAATGGAGAGACTTTCCATGCTCATGGATTGGAAGACAAAATATTGTCAAGATATCAATTCTACGCAAAATTATTTACAGATTTGACACAATCTCAATCAAAATTTCAACAGCCTTCTTTGCAGAAATGGAAAAGCCAAACATTGAATTTATTTGGAATGGAAGGGTTGCCTAATAACCAAAGCCATTTTGAAAAATAAGAATGATATTGGAGCACTCAAACTTCCCAAATTTAAAGCTTATTACAAAGCTACGGGGGTCAAATATGTATGGTACTGGGACAAGGATAGATATAAATCAATGTTTGCATTGCCAATCTGAAAAATCTCTCATGATAAGTTTGCAAATATATTTTTTTATGAGCTGGTACTGACAGTACAGCTTAATTAAAATGTATTTGCTTTTAACTATGTTAAAGTTGTGCCTTCACTCTAAATGAATGAATATGGTCCATGTTTAAAAAAAAAAAGTAATTTACAGTCTCCTTTATAAACTTACTTCCCATGAACTGCCTTTGCTGAGACACTCTCACAGGCTAACATATCCAAATGAAATCCCATTTCTATTTTCCTAGTTTACTGTGGCTTATTTTTGAGGTCCCATAGAACTTAGCTTTCAGATGAGGCTTATTTTATCTTCTACTAGTTTGGGCTAGCCTCTTAGACAGAGCTGGTGTCAGCTGTTATAAGGCTGCTTCAGCCATTACTCCTGGGGTTGTTGTTCCTTATACAGTTGAATGGGGGTCAAAGACATTACAGTGGGTAAAGAATTTTAAGTGGGAGGTGTTTTACAGTAGCTTGAATGGAGTTCTTCATAAAGAGGTGTGCATTTCCCAGGCCCAAACAAATCTTTTCCCAAATTAGGTTTTTTTCTTAAATGGTGGATCTTTAAGCATTTCTACCTCTATGAAAGAGGATGTGCTGTTCTGTTTCTTATGCCTGCTCTACTGCCTCTGAACCTGCACCAGCTCTTGTCTCAGCCTGTTCATCTCCTGTTTCTGCTCTTCCAGCTTATCCTGCAAGGTTGACAGATTCCTTCCTTTTGTTTTTCCTCCTTTTTCATGGCCACCACCAGGCTCTGCCAGAACTGCTGATGTCACTGTCTGGATTGGTGCAGTGCTGAATGTGGTTGCTGCCTCTCCAGCATCTCCAATAGATGCAGCAGCTGAATCCCTCCTTCATGCACTTCATGTGCTCCAGGATGGCCTCTGAGGAGGGTTACAAGTGGCAGCAGGCCATGCAGTAGAAAGATTGCTCCCTGGTGATTGGCCACTCCAAGGTTGCTATACAGGGCCTCCCTACCTCCTTCACATAAATGGGAGGCTCAGTGTTGTGGGCCTCAGCAACTTCTAGATGTTATCTAGGGAACAAACCAAACTTGGTGTTGATTATACTTCATTGTGTGGGAGTTCTATGATTCTTTCTTGGGAGAGCTCAGGCTCAAATACCTGGGATGTTTTCCCATGGATGAAAGTATAAATTTGGTTTGCCACTCAATAGCTACTCCCTTTACCATTTGCACCTCAGCAATATATGCTCACCAGATACATTGATGCTCTGATGCAGTCATGTAGCTTGATGAATTTGATTTCTCCTCAGATAAAGCTGAGGAAGAACACCTCTCTGATATCCTTGGAATCTTACTGGACCTGGAGATTGGACTTTTTATTTATTTATTTATTTTTGCTGTAGGTTGCTTGGCACTTTCCTTTTGATTTGAAGCCTCTGAGAAGAGTTATTTACATGAACTAACTAGGCCTTGGATCCTAAGCTATGAGAACAGAACATTGGATCCCTGGAGGCTTCTACATCCTTACCATTCACAAAATGTGTGAAATTGCATTGTTTCTTATTTCTTACTCAGAGAATCATCCCTCCTTTGGGGACACTACTATGGACAATGTCCTGTGTACAATTATATTAATGATAATATAGACTTATAGCAAGTTTTAAACACTTTGAAAACACAATAATACTTATTGGCTTTTATGTTTATAATCAGAGATTCTTCCCTTTAAATTTTCTTTTTATTTTTGGCATTTACTTTTTGAATGTCAGATGAATTTTCTCCTTTGAAACATGGAAAAGACTTCATATTCCTGATCATTTGTTATAGCTTGTGATTTCTCTAAAAGGAGTTTTTGATGTCTCTGAAAGGACTTTTTTATGTAAATAATTTTCTAAGTAAATTCCAAAGGAAACATTTAAACAAGATACATGTCATCTCTTTTTAACCTATCTTCAAGGAAATGCTAATATAGAATAATAATTTAGCGAGAATAATTTGTATATTTTGTTATGGCTTTTCCAGGTAAGTCTTCCTTTTACTCTTCTTAACCAAGCAACAAAAGAAAGTTAAAATTGCCTTTCTCAGCACAGATGCTCCTGTTAACATGTCCTTATTAGATGATCTCTTTCAAGGAAAAAGTAGAAAATAGATGTTTGGGAAGCAGATGTAGCTCAAGTGTTTGAGGACCTGCTTCCCATGTATGAAGTTCTGTGCTTGATCCCTGTTACCTCCTAAAAACAAACAAACAAAATGAATAAACCAACTCTCACTAGAGAGTGGATGTATCTCAGTTGTTGGCCACCTGCTTCCCATGTATGAGGTCCTGGGTTCTATGTCTGCTACCTCCTAATAAACAAAATGAAAGGAAATTGGTGTCTGTGTCTCAAAGCCTTGATTCCACAAACCTAAGTTGACCATGACACACAGGATATGGAGAAATAACCTCTCAGAGGGTGTTAGAGGCCAGGCAAAAGATTAAAAAGGGAACCAGAAGCACGGCTGGGTCACTGGAGTGTGGCACAGGGGAACATCATAGAGGGAGTGAGAGGAATAATGGGGGGAAAGTGCAAAATTAAGAATTACAGCAGAAGATCTATTTAGGTAAAGAAGGAATTAACACTGTGAACTTGAAGTGAGGCCCTACTATTATAGGTTTTTGATGTTTGGAAGAGTTGGTTAGGAGATATAAGAGAAGTATAGGTCCTGGTGCCAGGGAGGGAAGGGCCTGCATACACTTTCTGACTGATATCAGGTTTGAGCAGTAGAGCACACAAGGACAGAGACCTCTGGAGTGAAAATGGGATATTGTACTCCATCATGCCACCCACATCCATAACCTCCTGAATAATTATGTTTTCTTAATTCCTCAAAAGATGCATTTAGGAAAGACAAGCAAGATAGTGGCAGAGTAGGGATCTCTAAGGGATCTCATCCTACCATGCAGTTAGTAATCAGAAAGAATCTATCTGAATCTCCTGTTTGGGGGGCTCAGGACACAAGCAGAACACTGTGTACCATCCTTAAAAGAATTGAAGGAGGAGGCTGGCCATCTGCGGTGAAGATTTTTGAGTAGAGCATTCACACTGTGGAGGCCACTGCCTGTCTCCACTATTGGGATAGGCCATCTTGGGAGCCACCCCTGGCTGGAGTTGGAAACTCCAATTCCCCAAAACAGTAGGAGGCAATGGCCAGGCACTGACTTCAGCTATTGATTAGCAATTTTGGCTTGTTAGAGTACAATTCTAAGCAGAAGTAAAGTTTGAACCCATCCAAGTTAGAAAGAAGCAGGTAGCACCCATTTTAACTCCACCCCTGGCAGAAGTCAAAGGGGGCACTGATTGAAAATCATAGTGATTTCCTGTTTGGTAGGGATCAGCTTCTATCCACCCAGGTCAGATTACTGCCCAAGCCTAGGCTTCAACCCCACTGCTGACAGGGAAGGATGATACATTTAACATCACCAGTCTCTCTGGGCAACCATAGACAGTTTAATCTCAGATGGCATAGATTACTGCCCACACCTTTGGCTCCATTGCTGCCCCCAGCAGAGAAGGAAGGTAGGCAGAACTTCATCAGTCTCTCTTGGCAACTGCAGGCAATTTCAGCCTACACAGTTTAGAATACCAAACACATCATAGGTTCTTACTCCATCCCAGGCAGGAGAGAAAGGTGGGCAGACATTTATTAGTTATGGGGCAAAGTGGGCAGTTTCAGCCTGTATGACTCATATTACCACCCACACACCATTGGTGCCACCTTCACCACTGGCAGGGTAGAAAGGGCAAGAAACCTGAATAAGAGTAGAAAAATCTGATTGGATAAACAGGAACTATTATAAAGTTCCTAAATAAGTTGAAGTAAGTGTCAAAAAGGAGCTTTGGCACAAAGTCAATCAACAAGAATGCTCTAGGCTAAACAGTGAAACTGAGCCCAGAATAAAAACATCAAGAAAATCAGATGCCATCATCATTAAAAAATTACAAGTCATACTAAGAAACATGAAAATATGACCCAGCAAAGGCACAAATTAAACCTCTAGGAAACATACAGGATTTGAGACAACTAATCACAGATGTTCAAACAAATCTCCTTAGTAAATTCAATGAGATGGCTAAAGAGATTAAGGATATTAAGAAGACACTGAAGAAATACAAAGAAAGCTTTGTAAACAGGCAAAGAAAAATAATAAACCTTATGGAATGAAAAGTGCAATAAATGAAATAAAAATACAAAGGAGGCATAAAACACCATATTTGAAGAAGCAGAATAAAGGATCAGTGGGACAGAAGACAGAGCTTCCAAAATTGAACACAGGGAAGAACAGATAGAGAAAAGAATGGAAAAAATCAAGCAGGAACTTGGGGAACTGAATGACAGCATGAGGTGCTCAAGCATATACATCATAGGTGTCCTAGAAAGAGAAGAGAAGAGAAAAGGGACAGAAGGAATATTTGAGGAAAAAATGGTGGAAGATTTCCAAACTCTTTTGAAGGATATCTATGTCCAAGAAGCATGACATATTTCAATCCAAAAAGACCTACTGTGAGACACATACTAATCAGAATGAAAAATGCTAAAGAGAATTCTGAAAGCAGCAAAAGAAAAGTGATACATAGCATATAAGGATAGCCCAATAAGATTAAGTGCTGATTTTTCATTATTAACCATGGAGGTGAGAAAACAGTGGCATGAGATTTAAAATACTGAAAGAGAAAAAAAATTGGCAGTGAAGAATTCTATATCTGGCAGAATTGTCCCTCAAAAATGAGGGTGAGTTTAGAGTATTCAGAGATAAACAGAAAGTGATGGAGTTGGTCACAAAATGACTGGATTTCAAGAAATACTAAAGAGAGTGCTACACCCTAAAGAGACAAGATGGGAGATAAAGGGTTGGAAGAGAGTCTAGAAATAAAGATTATCATGAAAAGTAAGTATAAAAAGAGTGGTGAAGATAAGATATAATACATAAAATCCAAAGAGCAAGATGTTTTATGTAAATAATGCTTTTATAGTAATAACATTGAATGTTAATTGATTAAATTTCCCAATCAAAAGTCATAGATTTGTGGAATGGATAAAAAATATGAACTATCTATATGCTGTCTATAAGAAATCATCTCAGGCACAAGGATAAAAATAGGTAGAAAGTGAATTGCTGGAAAGTGATATTTCACACATACAGTAACAAAAATAAAGCTCGGGTAGCCATATTAATATTAGACAAAATAGACTTCAAAAGCAAAGTTATTATGAGACAAAGAAAGACATTATATATTATTAAAAGGGAGCAATCCACCATGAAGGAATAATAACCATAAGTATCTATATACCTAAACAAGATTTCCCAAAATACATGAGGCAAATGCTGGGAAATCTGAAGGGAGAAATAGACATCTCTACAATTATAGTTGGAGAATTCAACAGAGTGCTGACATCAATAAATAGGACATCTAGGCAAAAGATCAAAAAGGAAACAAAGAATTTGAACAACTTGATAAATGAACTAGACCTGACAGACATACACAGAACAGTGCAACCTCAAACTCCAGGATACATTTTCTTCTCTTGTCATCATGGATTATTCTCAAGGATTGAAAATATGTTGGGTCACAAAACAAGTCTCAATGAATTTTAAAAGATTAAAATTAAACAAAACACTTTCTCTGATCATATTGGAATGAAGCTGGAAATCAGTAATAGGTAGAAGACTGGAAAATGCATAAATGTATGGGGGTTAAACAATACATTCTTAAACAATCAATGGGTCAAAGAAGAAATTGAAAGAGAAATCAGCAAGTATATCGAGATGAATGAAAACAAGAATCCAACATATAAATCTTTGGGATTCAGCAAAGACAGTGCTGTGAGAAAAATTATAGTGCTAAATGTCTACTTTAAAAAGTAAGAGATAAAAAATAAAAGACCTATCTAAACACCTGGAGAAAGTAGAAAAATAACAGCAAACTAATGTCAAAGCAAGCAGAAAGAAATGACAATGATTAGAACAGAAATAAATGAAACTGAAAAAAAACAACAAAAAGCAATAGAATCAACAAAACCAAAAGTTGGTTCTTTGAGAAGATCAACAAAATTGTCAAAGTTTAGCTAGACTGATAAAGAGAATAAGAGAGAAGATGCAAATAAATAAAAAGAGGGGGTACATTACTACTGACCCCACATAAAAGGATATTGGGGAACAACTGTGTGCCAACAAACAAGACAAAATGGACATAATGGAAAAATTTCTAGAAACACACAAACAACCGACACTGAATTTAGAGGAAATAGAAGACTTCAACAAACCAATCACAATTAAAAACATTGAAATAATCATCAAAAACCTCTTAACAAAGAAAAGCCCAGATGTGTACACAGGTGAATTATACCATACATTGAAAGAAGATTTAATACCAGTCTTGCTCAAACTATTCCAAAAAACTTGAACAGGAGGGAAACTTACCAAACTCATTCTATGAAGCCAACATCACACTAATCCCAAAGCCAGATAAAAGTACTATGAAAAAAAATTACAGACACAATTCCCTAATGAAAATAGATGCAAAAAATTCTCAAGAAAATAGGTGCTCATGAAAGTCAGCATCATATTAAAAGAATTATATATCATGATTAAGTGGGTTTTATCCCAGGTATGCAAGGGTTGTTCAACATAAGAAAATAAATCAGTGTAATTAAACACATTAACGAATTAAAGAAAAATCACATGATCATGTTGATTGATGCAGAAAAGCCTTTTGACAAAATACAGCATCCTTTCTTTTTAGTTAAAAAAAAGTTATTGAAATATATCATTCATACATGAACATACATAAAAAAGTGTATAGTAAAGATGTGAACTTACAAAACATAACTATTATCATATAAGGCTCCCATATATCACCCCACCACCAGCACTCATATTATTGTGAAACATCTGTTACACACTATGAAAGGGTATTGTCAAAATATTATTACTAACTATAGCCCTTATCTTACATTTGGTGTATTTCCCCCAACCCACTTGATTATTAACATCCTGTATTAGTAGTATACATTTGTTATAGTTTATGAGAGAACATTTTCATATTTATTCTGTTAACCACAGTCCATCTTCCACCACAGAATTCATTTTGTCATACAGTCCCATTCTTTGTAAAATCCATTCAAAGTGTACACTCAATGGCTCTCATTTTATCACAGAGTTGTGCTGTCATCACCTCACTCGATTTTATAATATTTTCATTACTGTAAATGGAAAAATACCATGCCACCTTATCCCCCATTCTTGTCCCCTAGAATTGAAATATTTTCTTTACCATTGCTGAAAAATATTACAATATTACTATTAACTATCACCCACATTTTACATTTTTGTAATATTCCTATGAATCTGTATCACCATATTATTAATTCTTTGAAAATGAACATAGTTATATTTATACTATTAACCACAATCTTCATCCTTCACTGAAATCACTATGTTACAGTCCCTAGATAATTCTCTACCTTCCTTTCAATTGACATTTACATCCCTAGGAAACTCCTTTCAGCCACACCATTTATAAATCAGCAATGTTAGTTATACTCATTATAATGTGTTACCTTCAATTCAATTTCCCACTTTTACAATAAACCTAATTAAAAATTCTACACACATAAAGCATCAGCTCTCATTTCAAACCCACATTCTATTTCCTAGTAGCCTATACTTTAGAGTTTACCTCTGTGAGTTTACTCATTTTATTTAGTTCATATTAGTGGGACCACACAATATTTGCCCTTTTGTGCCTGGCTTATTTCACTCAGCCTACTGTCCTCAAGCTTCAACCATGCTGTCTCATGCATCCTGATTCCATTTCTTCTTACAACTTAATAGGATTCCATTGTATGTATATACCACATTTTGCTTATCCATTCATCAGTTGATGAACACTTCAGCTCTTTTTGATATTTTAGAAATTGTGAATAAAGCTACTATGAACATCAGTTTGCAAATGACAGTTCATGTCCTTGCTTTCCATTTTTCTGAATATATTCCCAGTAACAGGATTGCTGGATCATATGGCAGTTCTGTACATAGCTTCTTGATGTACCACCAAACTGTCTTCAACAGAGGCTGCACCGTTCTACACTCCACTAATAGTGAATAACTATTCCTATTTCTCTACATCCTCTCTAGCATGTGTAATTTTCTAATTTTAAATAAACTGGTACCTCATTGTAATTTTGATCAGCATTTTCCTAATAGCTAGTGATGAACATTTTTCCTGTACCTTTTGGCCATTTATATTTCCTTTTTGGAAAAATATCTATTCAAGTATTTTGCCTATTTTTAAATTAGGGTATTTGTCATTCTGTCATTGAGTTGTATGATTTCTTTATGTAACATGAATACCAAACTCTTATAGAACAGGTGGTTTCCAAATATTTTCTCCTTTGAGTAGGCTGCATTTTCACATTCTTGACAAAGTCTTTTGAAGAACAAAAGTGTTTAATTTTGAGAAGGTCCCATTTATCTATTTTTTCTTTCATTGTTTGTGCTTTGGGTGTAAGATTTAAGAAACTATCACGTACCACAAGATCTTGAAGATGTTTACCTACATTTTCTTCTAAGAGTTTTATGGTTCTTTTTTTTTATATTTACATCCTTGATCCATTTTGAGCTAATGTTTTATAATGTGTGAGATAGAGGTTCTCTTTCTTTCTTTTGGATATGGATATCCAGTTATCCCAGTACCATTTACTGAATAGATTGTTCTGGCCAAAATGGGGGTGGAGGCTTGACAGTCTTGTCAACAATCACTTGACCATAGATGTGATAGTCTATTTCAGGATCCCCAATTACTTTCAATTGGCTAATATGTATATCATTATGCCAGTAACATGTTGTTTTAACCACTGTAACTAAGTAATATGATTTAAATTTAGGAAGCAAGAGTCCTCCAACTTCATTCTTCATTTTAAAGACATTTTTTTTCTCTTTAAGACCTCTTACCCTTCCAAATCAACTTGATATTTGGCTTTTCCATTTCTGCAGAAAAGGCTGTGGATTTTTATCAGGATTGCATAGAATCTGTAAATCAGTTAGGGGATAATTGACATCTTAATGTTACAGAATTTCCATATGGGGGTCTGTAGTAATATTCTCAGAATTGAAACAAAATACCAACTGACATTTGCACACTGATGTTCATAGCAGAATTGTTCACAATTGCTAAAATATGGAAATAACCCAAATGTCCATCAACTTATGAATGGACAAAATGTGGTATATACCTACAGTGGAATACTATTTAGATGTAAGAAGAAATGAAATAGGGATGCATATGACAACATTGATGAACATTGATGAACATTATGTTGACAATAAATTTAATGAGCTTGGAAAAAAAAGACATTATGTTGAGTGAAATAAGCCAAACACAAAAGGACAAATATTTTATGGTTTCAGTAATATGGAATAAATAGAATATGTATAGTTCACAGATTAAAATCTAGAGTATGGGTCACTAGGAGATAGAACAAGGATTGTTAAAAGGGAACTGATGCTGAATGTATATAGAATTTCTAATAAGGTTGATTGCAATTATTTGGAAATTGATGAAGTTGATGTTAACAAATTATAGGGAGTATAACTAACTCTGCAGGGAGGTATAAATCAATAGAAAGAAACCTAGAAGATAATTTTAGATTGTATAACATAGTGAAATTGGCAATGGATGAGGATTGTGGATAATAGTACAAATACAAGAATGTTCTTCTCTGAATTAGAATAAAGGTGTGTCACTATTATGAGTGTTAATATGGTGATATATGGGAAAATACAACTAATGTGACCTATGGACTATAGATAACTAATATTTTTGTGTTGAATCAAGAGCAATGAAGATACTATATCAGTGTCAAGCATCAAATGTAAGGGGGTATAAGAGGGTCAGGGATCTGTCTTTTTTTGCCTTTTTGTATTTTTATTTTTTAAAGGATACTTAGATTACATATATATTCCATAGAAAATATAGGGGATTTCCATATGCCCTGCTCCCCACATGTTCCACATTTTCCCACATTAGCAATATCTTTCCTTAGTGTGGTACATTCCTTGCAATTGATAGACATTTTGGAGCATTGCCACTAAGCATGGATTATAGCTTCCATGGTGGTTTAAACTCTCTCCCACTCAATTCTCTAAGTTATGGCAAGATATATAATGGCCTGTATCTGTTATTGTAATGTCATTCAGGATGATTTTGAAGTAATGAAATGTTCAAAAATTAACTGAGGGGATGACACTACTACTCTTTGATGAAACTGAGAGTCACTGAGGATACACTTTGGATGAATTTTGCAAGGCATGGGACTGTATAACAGTGAGCTCTGAAGAAGATGATGGACCATGATTAACAGTACATATATGAGAACATAACTTCATGCACTATAATAAATGTATAATACTAATACATGGAATTAACAACATGGTAGTTTATGGAAAAAATACATCTAATATAAGTTATGGACTATTGCTAGAAGTATTATTTGATTGTTGTTTCATCAGTTATAAAAAATGCTCCACAACAATGCAAGATATGGTTGGTGGGGAGCTATATAGGAATCCTATATGTTATACATGATTACATTGTAAACTCACAATTCCTCTAATAAAAAAGAATATTTAATCAAATTAGAAAATGTAATAAAAATGAAGTAAAAAATCTCCCTAACAACTTTTTCTCAGGCCCACGCAAATCTTCTCTTCCATTTATATAAAAGAGTTAAATTACAGTCCTGATCATTGTATAACTTGTCTATACCTATTCAGGAAAGCCCCTCAATCTGAAAGTAGAATTCTTATGTTTCCTCATTCATTTACCCTTCATTTATTCATTCATATGTTAATTGTCTCCTATGATAAGAAGCACTTTTTAAGAGAAAGTCTCAGTGAACTTCATACCTTCACTACAAACTCTTTATTTTCTTTTTCCTGGGCTAGGGGAAATCAGGTCCGAGAGAAATAAGGGGAAATCTAACCCAGGAGAAATCAGATCCCTCAGAACACTACTTCCATGATTCAGAGACAATTTTCCTTCCATCCTTACCTAAAGTCTTAGAGAAAGGCCTCTTCATCTTGCCTGGTGAATGTGAACCAAGAACACATTCTTGGTTGTAGGTGATGCCCCAACCTCTCCTGAGTTGGGGGACCCTAATTTAGCCCTGAATATCCATCAATTTGTAGTCAAATTTGCTCTCCCACAGGGAGATCTCAGGTTACCAACCTAATGGAAAAAATGTTGGAAACTGAATACATGCCAAGACTTCCTGTAATCCTTGTGTGATATCTTCAATGAAATAGCTCAGTTCCATGGACCATATTTGATCCTAAAAATGGCAACATTCAATATTGAACAATTGTTGAAGCAGGGGAGTGGATGTGGGGAGACAGAGAATTTGTAATAAAAATAAATGAAATCTTCTCCTTGCTTTCAAAGAGGTGGACATCCATTGGGATAAAGTGATGGATGTGCAGGGAATAACTGTGATGGGCTGTTGCTTTCTCCCAAACCTCTCATTTGACTCTGGTTGAAACCTATTTCTCCAAACATGTTCACAAAATGTCCACTGAGAACCACTCTCAAATCCCTTTGCCTCTGATCCTTCACACAGGCTGTTTCTTCTGACTTGAAGACTCTCTTTCCTCCCTTCCCCTGGCTAACCCTGCCTAAGAGACATGTGGTGTTTAAGAATATTGATCCCAGCCAATATCCTGTATTTGAGGCCCAGATTCACCCCTTTCTGGTCATGTGATTTTGGACTTTTCAATTGACTTCTATGCCTTACTTCCTTCATCTGTAAAATAAGAAGGACTTTATCCATCTCATACTGTTGTGCTTGGGATGAAATAGGTTAATATATGTGAACAATGTGAACGTGAATAGCTGGTACAGGATAAAACCATGTGAATGCTTGCTGTTATTGTTATGCTTAGGTCAAAGTTTAATGAGTGTGTCCTGGCTAGATTTTCTTGCTTAATGTATTCAGAGCATGAAATTATTCCCCATTTTAATATTTATCATGCTTCATGGGAGATTCTCAGTCACAAATTTTTCTCCTCCAAATGGACTGTAGGAACTTGGGGAAAAGACCAGTTCTACCTCACCTTTGCAATTCTAGAGAGTATGACAGTGTCTGACATATACCTAGGTGCAATGAATGTATGGTAATTCCTCAAATCCTTCATTGACATCCAGTAGAATGGGATTGTGTGATCTGGCACCTGCAGGTGCCACTGTTATTTCATTTTCTGACACTAAGAACTAGAAATGTTATTGTGAATGTCCTTAGCCCCTCCATGTACTTCCATTTGAGAACACTTTAACAGGGTTATGACTGTCCTCACAAAAAGACTGGACATCTGTGGTCAACCTTTCTTGGAGGTTTAGGAATATAATCCAGTTAAAATACACTGTTTTCAGTTTGAGTCAAACCTCTGTATTTGTTCTTTGTGCCATTTAGAAAAGAACTGAACTGGCAAATTGTGGGAAACATTTGTAAGAAAGTTGTAGGTGTTGAGTAGGGAGACATCTGTAAACTAGGACACAATAAAATTTGTCTTGATTTGTATGACTCCAGAGCTTAGAACAGGGACAAGTGGTTGGAAAATACAAAAGAAAAAATATTTGTGCTTCTTCGTGGATGTAGAAAAGTGTAACAATGGCCCCTCCTAGCTCTTCAGGCTCTTCTCACAACATGCCACCCTTCACTTTTCACTATTGCCTCAGAGGAATACTTAGGGTTTACATTTTCTACCTCCTAGCCATCCATTTATATTTATACATTTGGTTAGAACATGATTTCCTGGTTGAAATCATCCTGACCTTATGCGTGTGGGATCCCTGTAAGCTGTTATGCCCCTTTATTTTGTAAGGTCATGAGTTTTGCTCTACACTTCAAGTTTATGTATGTTCATGTATGAATCACATACATCACTAAAAACTATATGAAGAGAAAGAGGGTGGTGAGAGTCAAACATGAAGGTTTGGAATAACCTGTTTTTCTAAGCTGGTCTTCATTTTGTTTTGCTTCATTGTTGCAGGCAATCATCACGTCGGCATAGGTATGGAATGTGGTACCCTCCACCTGATGCATTAGGTCCTTGACTTTTATGAACCATTCCTCTCACCCCTGATATGTTGTGAATACTTGAGCCACTCTTTGTCAACTTATTGACCCTACAAGTGGCTTTTCTCTCCTGGGTAGGGGTAGCAGTTTTCACAAGCCATAGGAGAAATTTTGAGTTTGGGGGCTGTTTGTACTCTGAGTTCCTTAGCTTTTGGCTTATGACTCTGTGGTTTCCACTTTCTTTGTAAGAATAAGTTTGATTTTATTTCAACTACTTTCTAAAAAATTACAATATGGCATAAGAGCAGTTATTTATATTGGATACCTGCATCAAAATCTCTCTGCACTTAAGAATCCAAAGGTATGAAGATATCAGAAATTGTTTCCTTGAAACAAAACCTGGAGCCTTCTAACCATTCAGTAAACAAAGGTGAAGTCATGTAAAAGATCTCCTCTGAATTATCAATGTAAAATTGAGATTATTCAAAAATGGAGGAGTCACTGAGAAACATTTGTTGTCTTCCCAATATTATTCTCCAAGTTAGAATAGTTTAATATTATTTCATTAACAATTAAGAAGAAAATCTAGTCCAAAAATTTATGCACAAAATGCATTCCACACGAACTCAAATCATTGACGCCTATTGTTTCTAAAGAGTTTACTTTTGAAAACGGCTAACAACATTCATTTCTATATAGCATTGACAGGGTTTGTGGAAAACTTCTTTCCTTCTTAGGTAAAGATTTCTTTGTGGATGATATTATTTAACCCTTCTATTAAAATTTATATTTTACTGAGGACTTTAAAAATGATTTTCTTTATTTTAAATACACCAGATTTGTGTATGAGAGAATATAATCCTATTCTGAGTCATGACTAGAGTCCATTTCTTTCTTCTATTTTGAGTTTTCACCTCCAAAGCACCACATACTTATTTTTGTAAATATATATTTCTTAAGAGAAGCTGTAAACTAACAACACATTTATGCCCTCAATCAGAATTCTCATACCATTTTCTTCCATCATCACACCACTTTAGAGTGGAATATTTCTTACACTTCATGATACAATATCTTGACAATGTTACCACCAGCCACGGTCCATACTATATGTTTAAAACACATTTTCCAAACCCTGCCTTCAACATATCAGGATAGTTGTATGTATATGGTGTGTCTGTTTGAAGACTCTTGGTTTTAATTTTTTCCACATAGTCCTGAGTTGGACTAGTGGATTTTTTCCTTTTACTTCATATTTGTACCAGCACCACACCTCACTGCATAAGAGAATTAGAGCTTAGTTTCTTTTTTCTAGGATTCCATTCTTTTCTCTCTTTCATTTCTATTTTTAGCAGCACCATCTCTCTAGATGCTGTCTTTACCAAGGATTACATCCTCCATGTCCCTGGGTGCCAAATAATTAGTGTGTGGAAAAGTTTGGGCAACACCCACCTAAGATCACTGTGGTGGAAGAGTGGAAATAACATAGGCCAGGCCAGTTACTGGGAACCAACCACCACATGGCCATTTTTCCTGTGTCACCAATGGCAAGGGTGACCGTGATTCTAGTGTTCCAGTCTCCACCACTGGGAGCCAATTTGGAATCCAGAACCAAAAGTTCAATTTCATGTTCCTTAAAAGATTATCCATTGCACTAAGCAGGGATGTATCTGGTGTCTGGTAACTTTTGATAATGTTGGCTCTTCATTGAAATGATAATACTTTCTCATTCTATTGTTATTTCTTCATCTACCCTTGACATCCTTTGCTCTGAAGATCACTGTTTGGAAATACCATGGTTTTTCTAGTTATCTTGTTATCTGTGGTAATTATGCCAATGACGTGTGCAATTCCCAAAGAAGAATTATATTATTCAGGAAGAATGAACGCCTCAATGGAATTTGCATGATAAAATAAAAACTTATTTCTTTCCTAGAGATTATTATATCCAAGAGTTCAAGCTGGAATATAACAATTAGAAATTTGTTATAATTTATTTCCTTTATATCAGACTTATTTTCCTTTATAAGTGTTTGTGCCATACTATCTCTTTCTTATCATTGATTATCTTAAATCTAACCTAATCTTACACTTCTTTTAAGCTTTACAGTTTCTTTCCATCTACTATCCATTTCAGTTTATAATTTTATGATAAAGATCTTTTCAACAGCTTAAAAAAAGCCATTCTTTGCTCACTATGTCCACAAGATGTGGTATGTTAACATATATCAATAAAACTGATAAATAAATGAAAAAAAATTGTTCAAGAAAAGCCAGAAAAACACCTATGCATGGCAGTGTCAACAAAGGGATTGGGAGGTTAATTAATTCTTGTTTGTTTTCTGGTTATCCTTTCTTTATTATATTAATGAAAGAGATATTGAAAATTTTTTAAAGTGATTGAAGAGTTGAATGCACAACTCTGTGAATATGCCAAACACCAGGGAATGTACACTTTGGATAAATAGGATATTGGTTTAATATGTATTAATAAAACAGATTTGTTTTAAAAATAGTGGGGATGTCAGGAAATGTACACCAAAGTTGAGCCATGGATCATAATTATTATTCATGTTTGAAAGAGGCTCTGGCCTAGTTTTAAAAAATGAATCACAATTCATTTCCTGCTGGAGATGTTTGTATGGGTCCCTGTAAGGTGTTATGCCCCTTTATTGTGTAAGATCATGAGTTTTGCTCTACACTTCAGGTTTATGTATGTTGATGTATGAATGATATCCATCACTAAACACTATATTAAGAGAAAGAGGGTGGTGAGAGTCAAACATGAAGGTTTGGAATTACCTATTTCTCTAAACTGTTCTTTGTTTTCTTTTTCTTCATTGTTGGAGGCTATGATCCCATGTGCATAGTGTTGGAATGCAGTACACTCTGCCTGATTCATTAGGTCCTTAACTTTTATGAACCATTCCTCTCTCCCCTGAGATCTTGGGAATATTTGAGTCATTCTTTGTCAACTTATTGACCCTACAAGTAGCTTTTCTCTCCTGGATAGTGGTCAGAAATTTCACAAGCCATAGGAGAAATTATGAGGTTGTAAAGTTTCTGCACTCTGAGTTCCTTAGCATTTTGTTGTGTGTCTCTGTGGTTTCTGCTTTATTTGTAAGAATTAGTTTGATTTTATTTCCAATACTTTCTAAAAAATTATAATATGGCATAAAAGCAGTTATTTATCTATGGATACCTCCATCAAAATCTCTCTGCCCTTGACAGCAACCTACAACAAACTATAGATATCCAGAAAATCAGAAATTGTTTCCTTGAAACAAAACCTGGAGCCTTCTACCATTCAGGAAACAATCATGAAGTCATGTAAAAGAATCTCCTCTGAATTATCGATTTAAAATTGACATTATTTCAAAAATGGAGGAATCACTGAGAAGCATTTGGTGTCTTCCCATTATTATTCTCCAAGGTAGAGTAGTTTAATATTATTTCATTAACTCTTAAGAAAAAAGTCTAGTCCCAAATTTTATGTTCAAAAGGCATTCCACACAAACTCATATCATTGATGCACCTTAATTCTAAAGAATTTTCTTTTGAAAAGGGCTAACAACATTCATTTACACACAGCATTGACAGGGTTTGTGGAAAAATTCATTGACTCTTAAACAAAGATTTATTTGTAGATGATAATAGATATTTAACCATTCTTTTAAAATTTGTATTTTACTGAGTATTTCAAAAATGTTTTTCTTTATTTTAAATACACCAAATATGTATATGAGAGATTATCATCCTAATCTGGGTTATAATTAGAGTCCATTTCTTCATTCCATTTCAAGTTTTTACTTCTGAACTACCACATTCTTATTTTTGTAAATACATAATTCTTAACAGAATATGTAAACTAACAAAACATTTATGCACTCAGTCAAAATTCTCATGCCACTCTCCTCCATCATCTCACCACACTGTGGTGGAATATTTCTTAGAGATCATGATAAAATATTGTGACTTTGTTACCACCAGCCACAGGCCACAATATACATTTAAAACTCATTTTTCATACCCTGCCTTCAACATATCTGAATAGTTGGGTGTATATGGTGTGTTTGTTTTGAAAACTCTTGTGTTTTAATTTTTTCCACATAGTGCTGAGCTGGACTAATGGATTTTTTCTTTTACTTTTATTTTTGAACCAGCACCACACCGCACTGCAACAGAGAATTAGAGCTTAGTTTCATTTTCTATGATTCCATTCTATTCTCTCTTTTTCTTGTCTATTTTCAGCAGTGCCTTCTCTCTAGATGCTGTCTTTTCCAAAGAGCCCATTCTCCATGACACTGAACTTTAAATAATTAGTCTACAGAAATGTTTGTGCAAAACCCACCTAAGAAACCTGTGGTGGAAGAGCAGAAGAAAGGCCCAGGCAGTTGCTAGGAACCTCCATGTGGCCATTTTTCCTGGGTCACCAATGGTGAGAGTGACTGTGATTCTAGCATTCCAGGCTCCACCACTGAGAGCCATTTTGGAATCCAGGGCCAAAAGTTCAATTTCATGTTAGTTGAAAAGGTTATCCATTGCAATAAGCTGGGAGGTATCTGGTGTCTGCTGACTTTTGATAATGTTGGCTCTTCATTGAGATGACAATACTTTCTCATTCTATACTCCTTTCTTCCTCTACCCTTGGCTTCCCTTGCTCTGATGATCACTGGTTACAAATACTATGGTTTTACTAGTGATTTTGCTATCTGCAGTAATTTATTCGAATGAGATTTGTGCATTTCCCAAAGAGCAAAGTTTTTACTTAGAAAAAAAGTAAGCCTCAATGGAATTTGCATAATAAACCATAATTTATTTCATTTCTAGAGATTATTATGTCTGAGAGTTAAAGCTGGAATATAATAATTAGAATTTTGTTATAATTTACTTCCATTATATCAGACTAATTATTTTCCTTTATATGTGTTTGTGCCATACTATCTCATTCTTATCATTGATTACATTAAATTTAACCTAACCTTGCACTCCATTTTAAACTTTATATTTTCTTTCAATCTAATATCCATTTCAGTTCATAATTTGACAATAAAGATCTATTCAACCACTTAAAAAAAGCCATTCATTAATCACTTTGTCCACGTGATGTGGTATGTGAACATATATAAAAAAATCTGATGGATAAACCAGAGAATTTTGCTCATGGTAAGCCAGAAAATCACCTATGCATGGCAGTGCCAACAAAGGGATTGAGAGGTGAATAATTTCTTATTTGTCTGTTTTTTCTTTATTTATTATAATTACTATAGCGATATTGAAAATGTTTAATAACGATTGAAGAGATGAATGCACAACTCTTTCAATATACCAAACAATAGGGAATGCACACTTTGGATAAATAGGATATTGGTCAATATGTATCAATAAAACAGATATATTTTTAAAAATAATGGAGGTGTCAAGAAATGTACACCAAACATGAGCCATGGATCGCAGTTATTTGTCATGTTGGAAAACGCTCTGGCCAAGGTTTAAAAAATGAATCACAATTCAAATTCCTGCTGGAGATTTGTGTGTGGGACACCTGTAAGTTGTTATGCCCCTTTATTTTGTAAGGCCATGAGTTTTCCTCTACACTTCATGTTTATGTGTGTTCATGTATGAATGATATCCATCAATAAAAATATATTAAGAGAATAGAGTGCTGAGAGTCAAACATGAAACTTTGGAAATACCTTTTTCTTGAAACTGGTCTTTGTTTTGTTTTTCTTCATTGTTGGAGGCTATGATAACTTGTGCTTTGGGGTGGGGGGTAGTATACTCTGCCTGATATACTAGGTCCTTGACTTTTATGAGCCATTCCTCTCCCCCCTGATATCTTGGGAATAACTGAGTCACACTTTGTGAACTTATTGACCATACAAGTGGAATTTCTCTCCTGGGTGTTTGCAGAGGCTTCCATAAGACATAGGAAAAATTTTGAGGTTGTGGGGTGTTTGTATTCTTGTCACAGCAGACAGGATGAAAACCCAGGTGGCACTCTGAGGGGATGGATGAATGAAATTTTCTTTCATGTATGGCCAGAAGAGGGTCAAGTCTCCAAAAATCTGAGTACTGTGTCTTTATTTTCATAAGTTTACATAGGAACTCTAAGTGGGCAAGTTCCTAAGCAAGCAGGCAGGCAGGATTACAAAAGCAAAAGGAGCCAGGTTACCTTATCTTCCTAAAGCAGAGGGCTATTATTGAGGAAAAGAGTCATTATCTGATTAGAGTTGCAAATTCCAGTTGAAAAGGGCAGTCAGGGAGTGCTTATCTTCCTAATGATGTGGATTCCAGAGAGAAAAGGGGAGGAAGGGAGAAAGGGACTGAGGGAAGCTTATTTCCCTAAAGCTGTGGGTTTCTCCTAAGGGGGAGTTAGGGCCCTGGCACTTTGTTTTTCATCCCCCCTTTATTGCCCTTATAATTTTTATGGGGCACCATATGCTAATGTGGGGATTTTTCAGTAGTTCCCAAGGGCTGACATTTAACATGAGTTATCAGTTGGTGTTTTAAGTCATTTAAGAGGGAAGTTTGTTATTGTGTTAGGTACACAAGAACACATGGCCCAAAAGTTAAGAGGAAGAAGACTGAGGCTATTACTGGCATAAATGGCAAACTCCAGAAAAGGAGATACTGGAAGTATTTCCCATTGGTGAATGTCTGATATACTCAGTTTAATCGGTTTTTAGCTTCTTCTTTTAATAGGGCTACCTTGTCTCTAACTATCCCTGAGGAATTTGCATAGAAACAGCATTCTTCCCCCAGGGCCTGGCAAATGCCCCCTGAACCTGCAGTGAACAAGTCTAATTCTCACCTGTTTTGTAAAACCACTTCTGCCAATGGGTCTATCTGGTCTTGCAATCCATTGAGAGCCCCCAATATTTCTTCGGGGTCATTTGATGTTTCCAGTTCTAGAGTTTGTAAGACCTCCTGACCAACTGTGATAGTCCTGTGCGTATCAAAATTGCCTGTATTGCTCGTTTGGCTCAGGAGAGCTCTCCAGGCAATTCATCTCCATACACTGAGAATGATTGTACTGGCCAAGACAGGTAGCAGGGGCCCTGGCCATTCTGTGGTATATGATGTCGCGCTGGGGGGGGTGGGAGAGGAGACCCAGTGCTGTTGGCCCGGCTGGCGTGTGAGGGGATCCGGGGCAAGGGGCAGCGCAGTGAAGAAGCTGCGGGACGAGGCTGATGGCACAAGACGTTTATTGAGGAAGAGGGCAGGATTTATAGGGTTGTTGGGTGACGGGGCGCTATGCTATTGGCGGTGAGGCTGGGCTAATGATTGGCTAGGCAGTCGGTTGCTGGCCAGAGGGGCAGAAATTAGGTAACAGAGCTCAGGTGGTGGTGACACGCGCTAAGGCGTGGAGGTGATGTGAATAATAGGGTGATTAGCACACTCGGGTCGATAGGCTACAGCGATCTACGTCACTCGTTGTCAGGCAGGGTGGGGGAGGGCC
>JAQZBX010023991.1:0-30470 GCA_029593785.1 Cabassous unicinctus
AAACCCCTTAACTTGAGAGAATCTTTAATTTGAGTAACATACAGACTATGAGAACTAATATTCTGTCCCATCTTTAAGGGATATCAGACAAGTAACACAGCGGGGAATATAAAACAAACACTTAAAGACAAACACTTACTTAAACCAAGGTTCCTGCGAGGAAACTGACTCGTTCCTTCTTCTTTGTTCCTTTGTTCACCGACACCGTGGAGGTTTGTAACAGACCTGTTACAGCTCTGAGTGGCTCTGAAAAGAGCACCTGGTACAGCTCTGAGTGGCTCTGAAAAGAGCCGTTGTTTCCCTGTACTTTAAGACCCGTTACAGCTCCATCACAGCTCTGCTCGATGCGGCACGTCCCTCTGCTTAGTACTCAACAGAAGGATGAAATGGGTGCTTGCGGCTGGGCTTCTTCGATTCTTCGTTTCTTCTCTTCACTTCTTCGTTTCTTCTTTCCTTTGCTTCACCAACACCGTTGAACTTCGTGATTGATTAATCACGGTAAACTTCGTGACCGATTGATCACGGTATTAGGGATAAGAGGGCCCTCCTGGTTACGGTGTGGTGGTTCCTTTCACTGGATGTCACTCGTGCCTCACGTCGGGTGCCACCTGTCCCGGCCCGCGGGACAAGTCAACGGAGACTCCAAGCTATCCAGCAAAGGATTGAGACACAGACACGGACAAAACAAAAAACTGTGCTCTTTATTCTGCTAACATGGCTTCTCTGCAGCTTCTCTCTTATGCTGCCGCGCGGGTTACAATCAACTCTTTTATAAACAGGGAAAGGGGAGGGAAAAGGGAAATGCCTTAAGGTTTAGGTATCAGTACATGATTGGATAATTTGAATTGCTAGGCATGGTGACTACACAACTTTGTGGCACGAACTTAGGGAGAAGGAGAAGGAGAAGACAAAGAAGGAGAAGGTAGAGACGGCCATGATAGTTATATTCATACAACATCGCCCCCAACATTGGACCATTGTCGAAGTAGGAGATTGGTTGTGGGGAGACAGGGATTTTATAATAAAAATAAACAGAAACCCTGCTCTCAAAGAGGTGGCTATCCATTGGGGTAGACAGATGGGGGTGCAGGGAATGAGAACTTACTATGATAGGCTGTTGCTTTCTCCCAAACCTCTCATTTGACTCTGGTTGAAATCCATTTCCCCAACCCTGTTCACAAAATGTCCTCTCAGAACCACTTTCAGTTCCCTTTGCCTCTGAGTCTTCACACAGGCTGTTCCCTCTGACTTGAAGACTTCCTCTCCCTTCCATTGCCCTGGCAAACCCTGCCTCAGTTATACATGGTGTTTAGGAGAGTTGATCCAAGCCAAGCTCCACCCCTTACTAGTCACATGATCTTGGACATTTCATTTGGGCTCTCTATGCCTTACTTCCCTGATCAGTAAAATAGGGAAGACTATGAATCTCACAGTGTTGAAGTTGGGATGAAATAGGTTAATATATGTGAACAGTATGAATGGTGAATGTCTGGTACAGAATAAGTCCATGTGAATATTTGCTCTTATTGTTATAGTTAGGTCATAGCTTACTGAGTGTATTCTAACAAGACTTTCATGTTTAATGAATGTATTCAGAGCACACAATTATTCCCCACTGTAGCACTCATCAGGCTTCATGGGAGATTGTCAGTCACAAATCTGTCTTCTCCAAATGGACTATAACAACTTGGGGTAAAGACTAGTTCTACATCACCTTTGCTATTCTAGAAACTAAGACAGTATCTGACACAAAGTAAGTTCAACAAATGTATGGTAACTTGTCCAAAGGACACATCCTTTATTGAAATCCAGTTGATTGGGATTGTGTGATCTGGCTTATGGAGGTGCCACTGTTCTTCTTACTGACACTGAGATCCAGAAATATTATTGTGAATGTCCTTAGCACCTCTATGTATCCTTTTGGGGCCTGTATAAGAGGGCTATGATTGTCTTCATAAAAAAAGGTGAGCTTAGAAGCTCTGTGATTGAACCTCTCTGGGAGGTTTAGGAGTACATTCTGGTAAAAATCCACCATTCTCTTCTTGAATCAATCTTCTGTATTTATTCTGGAAGCCATCTAGAAAAGAAGAACTATAAAATTGTGGAAAACATTTGAGGAAGGATTTAAGAAAGCTTACAATGGTGAGTAGAAAGCCACCTCACAACTAAGACACAATAAAATCTGTCATCTGGGGAAGAGAGTGGATGGATTTATATGCATTCAGAAGGTAGAAAAGGAACAAGTGGTTGGAAAACCCAACAGCAAAAGAAGATCTGTGCTTGTTCATGGATGTAGAAAAATGCCACAGTGGCCCATCCTACCTATTCAGACTTTTCTTGCACCATGCACTATGGCATCAGGAGAATACTTCAGGTTTCTAGAATGTACTGTGCCATTTTCACATCCTAAGCACCGATTTATATTTTTATTTTTTTAAATTTAGTTACAACATGATTTCCTGTTTGAAATCTCCCTGACCTTACATTTGTAGAATTTCCCATTCTGTTGTGGGCTGAATTGCACTAAACAAACACTCTACATTGCTTGAAAGATGTTCAATTATAATTTGTTATATTTGGTTGCAAAAAAATGGCCACACATTGTTCCTCCCTCTGTCCCTACGTCTTATTTTTAAAAATTTATTTTATTTATTTATTTCACCCCCCCTTTGTTGTTTGCACTTGCTGTCTTCTCTCTGTGTCTGTTCATTCTGTGCTTGTCTTCTCTTTTTAGGAGGCACCAGGAACCAAACCCAGGACCTCCCATGTGGGAAGGAGGTGCCTAATGGCTTGAGTCGCATCTGCTCCCACTTTTGTCTCTCATTGTGTCTCTTCATTGCATCATCTCATTGCATAATCTTGTTGATTCATCTTGTAGCATCAGCTCACCACACCAATCCATCACATCCACTCACTGTCTTGCTCATCTACTTTAGGAGGTATCAGGAACAGGACCAAGGGCCTACCATGTGGTAGGTGGGCACACAACTGCTTGAACCACATCCATTTCCTAACCTATGCCTTCTAATGTGACTTTTCAGGTACTTTAATCAAGATCAGGAGAATTTATTCACCCTTCAAATATGGGATCAACATTATGATTACTTTAGTCATTGGAACTGTAGCAAACCAGATAAAAGCAGAAAAATGTAAGTACTTGTACATTGGGGTTGACCTTTTCTTGCTTTTTGAGGACTGAAACTCCATGTGTATGAGTATTGACTGACTTGCCTGATGATAAAGACCATACAGAGAAAGGATGGCAGTTGAGTTGATTTTAGACCAGCTGGCTACCAGCTGACCTGGCAGCAAATTGCTGATATGTGTGCAAGTCCAGTTGAGTGCAGCTGAATAAGAAGATATAATAATTACAAATATACTAACCTGTGGTATTTGAGACTGCATGTACCAAGAATATTATGTTCTTAAACCTGGTCCATTCCTATGGATGGAAACTTATTTTAGGTGGGACTATTTGATTAGTTTACTTCAGTAAGGCTGACCCAGAGTAGGTCTTAATCCTCAAACTGGAGTCCTTTATAAACAGGATGGATATACAGAGGAAAAAGGCCACAGATGTTAAGAGAAACCCTCAGTGGCTGAGAAAGAGGTATCAATGGCCAGAGGCTGGAAATAAGAAAGCACAGAGGCACACACAGAACAACATACAAAAACTCAGAAAGACACAGATGTAGCAGTCAGAAGCTAAAATCATTGGAGTCTAATGGAGAAGGCAGAGACCAGGAGATACTGTCATTGTGCCCTTCCATGTGACAGGAGTTCAGGATCACTGGCAGTCAAACTTTGGGGATGATAAGATAAGAAGCATCTTCAGGACCTTGTGTTAGGCAATGGTTTCTTAGACTTTACACCCAAAGTTTGAGAAAAAAACAAAAATAATAGATACATGGGTCTTTATAAAAATTAAAGGAATTAATCATGAATGTAAAATTCCAACCTACACAATGGATGAATATATTTGGAAACCACATTTAGAATTACAACTAAAAGGATCAAATACCTAGGAATAAATTTAATGAAAGATGTAAATGACTTGTATGCATAAAATTACACAACACTCTTTAAAGAAATCAAAGAAGACCTAAATAAATGGAAGAATATTCTCTGTTCATGGGAATGGTGGGAATGTTCTTTTGGCAATATGGCAGGGAAGGATTACTGGTTTAGGGTGTGGGATGTTGGGGGCATTTGGGACAGGGCACACCTGGGGCAGTCTTCTAGGGATTGTCTGAGTTTTCGTCTTGTTATAGTGTGTTGTATCAGTGATAATGAGCAGGAAGGGGTTGGACTCCCATCCTCATAAGCTCTGCTGTGTTCTCAGATGGAGGGGTGGGAGTCTCTCAAGAGCAAAGGCAAAGCCTAATTGGGTAGGCCTGGCCAGTATGTCAAGCCCTCAATGTTATTGCAAGTAACTATAAGTCTTGTCCTTCAAGGAATGAAGCTTGGTGATTGTTGTCGGTTCTGAGGAGAGGGGGATGGATGAATAGAAGAGATGGAACATGGGGTATTTGGGGGGCAATGGGAGTGTTCCACATGGCCTTGCAATGATGGATGCATGCCATATTTAAATTTCATCAAAATTTATAAAAGTATATGGTTCAAAATGTGAACCATAATGTAAATCATTGACCATGGTTAGTAGCAATGTTTCAATATTTATACATCAATTGTACAAATATACCATCCACATACAAAATGTTATTAATAGGGGAAAGGGGAAAGGGACAGGATATTGGGTATATGGCAATCCCTTATATTCTGTACATGGCTTTTCTGTAACCTAAAGTTTCTTTGAAGACAAAATGAAAAGTTAAAACCCTGGGGAAATAAACAGAAGAAAATGTCACTGTACATACAAGATAACAGAATATACAGTGATGAAAGATATAATGTCAAAAATTGTTTTTTATATTTTTAAATTACTTTTTATTATTTCAAATTTTTTATTTTTTATTTTTTGCATTTTATTTATTTTTAAAAATAGAGATACTATTTCATTTTCTTATTAATTGTATTTGATTTTTTTCTTAACTTCATTTTTGAAGAAATTTTGAATCAAAGAAGGGTTACAACTGTGGCAAGGGAGGATCATTGGTGCAGGGTGTCAGTGATGGGGGATGCATGGGAGGATGTTCACGTGGGGCATACCTATGAAGCATATAAATTTTTTCATGTGTTTAGGGGCATTGTCATAGTGGGTGGAGCTCCACACAATAACCAAAAGAATATCTAATTCCCATCCTGGGGAGCTCTGCTATATTCTCTAGTGGGACAGCAAGATTCCCTTTAGTACAGGGGCAGTGACTAGTGAAGGAGCATGGACCATTGACATGCCCTTGATATTGATGACTGTACTTATGAACCTTTAATTTGAATTTGAAATTTAGCTTATTATAGGGTGCCTAAGAGTTACCTCCTGAGAGCCTCCTTGTTGCTCAAATGTGGCTTCTCTCTAAGCCAAACTCAGCATACTAATGCTTTACCTTCCCCCAATGTGTGACATGACTCCCAGAGAAGAGCCTCCCTGGCACTGAGGGATTACTACCAAGCACCAACTAGATATGCAACTCAAAAAGACCTTGATAAAAAGGGGAAATGATAAATACAAATGAGTTTATATGGCCAAGGGTCTTCAAAGTGAGTCAGGATGTCATTCCAGAGGTTTTGCTTATGCACATCTCAGCAAGAGCTCATTGACTTCCAAAATAAATATTGCCTCAAATAGGAGAAACACCCATATACTATAGGCAGGGCAGATAGCTCAGGAGTTTGGTGCCCTGCCAGTGGGCTGTACCAGGGAATTTATGTTCCCCAGTGTGACAGATTTGGATTCAGTTGTGGATTACCTAACCATGGTTCTTCTGCCACTTTTGTATGAATGTATACTTAATGCTAGAGTTGGTAGGTGTATATCCAAGAGACTGAAATCTTTGGGTTGTCCATGTGAAAGCTGGGCCCTGAATCTCAACAGAGTTGCAATGCCTACTCTACAGTTCATTGGACTCACCCAGGACAACAATAAGATGATGATATACAACAACCATCCCAAGAAACAGAGAAAGTCTGCAACTTCAAGCAAGCTAGTCCTGTCCATCTGTCCCATGGGATCTAAGCCCCCTCTCAATTAGAGGTGGAGTGGGCATCAACATCCCAGAATTCCCAGCAATGGGAAATGAACAATAGCCTAGCGTGGACACAGGTATTTCAGTATAGACTACTTGTGAACCTAGAAATGGAAGAACTTTTATCATTGATGTGGTGGTAGTAGCCACTGGAGGTTCTGAGAGGAAGAAGAGGGAAAAACAGGTGCAATATGGGGACATTTTCAGTCCTTGGGAATTGTTCTGAATGACATTGCAATGACAGATACAAGCCATTATATATCTTGACTTACAAAATTGTGTGGGAGACAGTGTAAACTACACTGTAAACTATAATGCAAACTTAGTGGCAATGCTTCAAAATGTGTTCATCAATTGTGAAAAATGTACCACACTAATGAAGGATGTTGCTAATGTGGAAAATTGTTGGAGGGTTTGGAAGTGGGGCATATGGAAACCCCTTATTTTTTCATGTAACATTTATGTAAGCTAAGTATCTTTTTAAAAAATATAAAAGAGTATATTTTTAAAAAAGCTTCATTTCCCAAAAACAGGGGAGGAAGAGAATGTTGGGCACTTACTTCAGCTGGTGATTAATAAATTCAGCTGGCTAATGTATAATCAATCCTAAAAACAGCTAAAGTTTAAACCTGTCCAAGTCAGAAAAAGGCAGTAGCTGCTATATTAACTCTGCCCCTGGCATGAGGGAAAGCAGGCTGACTGAAAATCAGTGCTGGTAGAGACCAGCTTGTTTCTACTGAGCTCAGATTGCAGCTGTAGCATAAACACCCACCCCACTACTGCAGAGAGGAAGCCGGTGGGACCTGAACCAGCCTCTCTGGAAGACTGCAGGCCGTGCCATAGAGACCAATGCCCATCCTACTCTGGCAGCACAAGCCACTTCAGGAGCTATTCCATGGGTGGAGTCAGAAGCTCCATTTCCCATAAATAGGGGAGAAAAAGATGGTTGGCTACTAACTTCAGCTACTGATTACTAAACTCAGCCATCTAAAGTATAATCCTAAGAACAGCTAAAGTTTGAACATGTCCAAGTTGGAAAGAGGACAGAAGATGCCATTTTAACTCTTCCCCTGGCATGAGGGAAGTTAGGCTGACTGAAAATCACAGTGCATTTAGGGATTGGCTTCTTTCCACCAAGATCAGATTGCAACCTTAGCCCAGGCTTCAGCCCCACCTCCGGCAGGGAGGAATATGGGGGGACCTGCTCCAGCTTCTGTGGGTAACTGCAGGTGTATTTGGCTGGCACAGACTGAATAGTCAGACACCTGGGACTCCATCTCCACCTCAATAGGATAGGAGAGGAGCTGTGTTTCCTTGGTTTCTCTGGGGAAGTGTAGGTGCCTTCAGTCCACATGAACTGGTTTGTTGAATGTCTTCACTTCCATCTTCATCTCTGCCTCTATATAGGATAGGAAGGCACTGATGATTCCTCAGCCTCTCAGGGCAACTGCAAGCATTTTTGGCTTGCACAGACTTGACTGTTGGACACCTGTGGCTCCCACCCCCTATGGACAGGAGAGAGACTATTTCCCCAGCTTCTCTGGGTAACTGCAGGTGTTTTTTCCCACACAGACTAAATAATTACATACCTGTATCTCCATCCCTGCCCCCAAGCAGGATAGGAGGGGATATGGTTTTCCTCAGCCTTTCTGGGGAATGAACCATTAGGTGCTTGTGAGTCCAGACCCATGACCCAATAGGATAGGAGGTGACTGGTGTTTCCTCAGCCTCTCTGGACAATGGTAGGTATTATCAGCCTACAGGGACTGAAATATTGGGCATCAGTGGTTCCTTTCCCATCCACTAAAGAGCAGAATGGACAGTAATCCCTCAGCCTCTCAGGGCAACTGCAAGGTTATTCAGCCCATACAGATTACATTGTTGGGCACTCTAGATGCTCCATCCCCACCCCTACCAGGGAGGCGGGCAGTGCTATGCCAATCTACCTGGCCAACTGTGGTCATGTGGGACATACATGGCAGAGATTTCTGCACAAACCTGCAGCTCCATACCTGCCCCAGGTAGGGAAGCTTCATCTGTCTCTCTGGGAAACTACAGATAGTTTTGTCCTGCAGAACTTGGAATATTACACACAGCTGTAGCTTTGCCTCTACCCTGGAAAGGAGAAAAGTGAAAGAAGCTTTATCAATTACTTGGGCAACACAGGCAGCTTGAGCCTCCACAGCTTACAGCACCAACTAAATCCTCAGCTCCTACTACACAACCAGCAAGGGAAAAAAGGCAAGAAATCCACAAACTAAAGGGAGAAACTGCACCCAGAATAAATACATCTAGTAAGCTAGATGCCAAGACACCAACAAAAAGTTATAATCCATACCGAAATACATGAAGATATGGCCCAGTTAAATGAACAAGCTAAGCATCCAGATGACATAAAGGAGTTGAAACAACTAATCATTGATGTTCAAACAAATCTTATTAAATTCAATGAGACAGACAAAATGTTTGATATCACTAGTACTTGGGAAGTGAAATTCAAAATGACAATGAGCTATCATCTCACACTGCATAGAATGGCCATTAATAAAAAAACATAAAACAACAAGTGCTGGAGAGGATGTGGAAAAACAGGAACACTCCTTCACTCTTGGTGGGATTTTAAAATGGTGCAGCCTCTCTGGAAGACATTTTCGTGTTTCCTCAGTAAGATAAATATAGAACTGCCATATGATCCAGCAATTCCTCTACTAGGAATATATCCAGAAGAACTAAAAACTGTGACACAAAAAGACATCTGCATACCCAATTTCATAGCAGCATTATTCACATTTTCCAAAAGATAGAAACAATTCAATTGTTCCTCAACCAATGAATGCATAAACAAAATGTGGTATATACACATGATGGAATACTATGCTGCAGTAAGAAGAAATGAAATTAAGATACATATGATAACATAGCTCAATCTTGAAGACATGATGTTAAGAGAATAAAGCCATACACAAAAGGTCAAATATTGCCTGGTCTCATTAATATGAACTGAATACTAAGAATACATGAATGGAGTTGAAACCTAGGTCATTAGGAGATAAGAGGAGGGCTGAAAAGAACTACTGATGATTAATGTATGTAGAAGTTTTAATTAACATGACTATAAAAGTGTGGAAATGGATAGATTTGATGGTAACACATAACAGTAGCAGCTGGTATATAAATGGTATTGTGCCTGAAAAAGGAGGTCTAGGAATGTAAATGTCAATTGAAAGAAAGCTAGAGAATAATCTAGGCCCTGAATAACACAGTGAACTCAGAGGTAGATGAGAAATGTGGTTGATATAGTACAGATGCAACAGTGTCCTTCTGTGAGCCAGATCAGATGTACATCACTATTGCAAGGTGGTGGAAATGTAGAGTAGCATGGTATAAACACAATTGTTGTGACCTATAGACTGTGGTTGACAGCAATACTTGCAATATTCTTGCAACAATGTCAAAGATGTACTGTGCTGATAATGGGAGGGTATGGAAAAAGTGTGCCAAATATATGCTTATGGACCTTAGTTTGTGGTAATAGTCTGATGATATTACCTCATAATCTGTAACAAATATTCCACTACAGTGTGATTTGTTGATGAAGGGGTCTCGTATGGGAATTCTACACATGTGCATGATTGTTTTGTAAGTTCATAACCTCTGTAAGAAAAATATATTTTTTAAAATGGGGTGGGTTGAGGGGAAAATACACCAAATATAAGATATAAGCTATAGTTAGTAGTGATATTTTGACAATGCTCTTGCATAGTTTGTAAACAACAATGTGAGTTGTTTGTGGAGGGGTGATGTATGGGGCCCCTGTATAATGTTATACATGCTTGTTTTGTGGGTTCACAACTTTTACTATACATTTGTTTATGTATGTTCGTTTATGAATGATATAATTAAATAAAAAATATTAAAAAAACAATAACAGGTGAGCCAGAAAATAACAAATATGTGGACATTAAGCAATACCCATTCTTAAAGAACCAACTTTTCAACAAAGAATACACAAGAAAAAGAGGAAATATCTTGAGATGAATGAAAATGAAAACATAAAGAAACAAAACTTATGGAATGCAACAAAGATATTGCTCAGAGGAAAATATATAGCTCTAAAGGCCTAGAGTTTCAAAGACTAAAGATCGCCAAACAGTAACTTAACTTCACAACTAGAAGAAATAGAAAAAAGTGAGCAAAGTAAGCCCAAAGGGAACAGAAGGAAGGAAATAAAACAGATTAGAAGGGAGGTATCTGAAATAAAGAATAGAAAAATAATATCAAGAATCAATGAAAGCAAAATTTAGTTCTTTGAAAATACCAATAAAATTGATATATATTAGACAGATTCATAAAGAAAAAAGAAGAGAGGATGAAAATAACAAAAATCATAAATAAATGGGTGGATATTACTGCTGACCTTACAAAAATAGAAAGGATGTTTAGGATATTAAGAACAACTCTATGCTAACATTTAGATAAAATTTTAAAAGGGACAAATTCCTGGAAACATACTAATTGTCCCAATTGATTCAAGAAGAAATAGAAAATTTCAAAAAACCAAGAAGTAAAGATTGGATCAGTAATCAAAAACCTCCCAAGAAAGCAAAGTTTAGTACCATATGGTTTCATTGCTGACTTTGGACATTTCTACAAATAAGAACTACCATATGACCTAGTGTTCTACTTCTAGGTATATTCTAAAAAGAATGGAAGAACAGGAACTTGAAGAGAGAGTTGTACAGCATTGCACATTGCAGCAATATTCATAACAGTCAAAAAATGAAAGCAACCCAAGTGTTTAAGTTTACTAGGGTACCAAAATGCAGATACCATGAAATGGGTCAGTTTTTAACAATGGGAATTTATGAACTTACAAGCTTACAGTTTGAGGCTGAGACAAATTTCCAAACCAAAGCTTCATCAGTTGATGCCTTTTTCCTGAAGACCAGCTGCCAGCAATCCTGGACTCCTCTATCACATGTCAAGGCACACGGTGGCATCTGATAGTCTTTCCCTTCTCTTCCAGGTTTTGTTGCTTTCAATTTCTTGCTTTGATGACTTTCTCTCCATATTTATCCCATTTATAAGACCTAAAGAGGTTGAAAATGAAAGAATGGAAAACAATACTGCAATGCTGTAAGCAAATGGTAACCAAAAGCAAGCCAGGCTGGCTAGTCAAATTAGATAAAATTAAATCAAATAAGTGTATAACATATCTATAAAATGGTCAATATATCAAGAACCTATACTAATTATAAATATATGTCAGGAACCACCAAACACCAAAGTTATATGGACAATAAAAATGAGAGTTTTGAAGGGAGAAATAAACAGCTCTACCATAATATTTGGAATGTTCAATTTCCCACTTTCACAAATGCATAGAAGAACTAGGTAGATGATGAATAAGGAACTAGAGGACTTGAACAAATATATAAACCAACTAGATCCAACAGAATATGCATTATTCTCAATTGCATATGGAAAATTCCCAGGAAAGAACATGTTATCCATAAGCAGATACAGAAACACCGAAATCGTAATTATCTTCTTTGACAAAAGTGGAATGAAAATAGAAATCAGTAATAGAAGGAAAAATGGAAAGTTCACAAATATGTGAAAATTGAACACAGTCTTCAACAACCAATGTATCAGAGATGAAATCAGAAGGGAAATTTTAAAAAAACTTTGAGATAAACAGAAATGAATACACAATATATCAAAACTTAGATGCACTGGAAACACTGCTAATAGAGAAATCTATAGTCATAAATACCTATATTAAAAAGGAATAACTATCTCTAATTAAGAATATAATTTTACATCTTAAAGAAACACGAAATAATAACAAACTAAATCCAAACCTGGTACAAGGAAGGAAATAAAAATTAGAGCAGAAATGAATTAAAGAATATAAAAACAATGGAATCAATGTAACTAAAAGTTGGTTCTTTGAAAAGACCAACAAAATTGAAAAACTAATAGATAGATTAATTAAACTAAAATTAGTAATGAAAGTGATGACATTACTACCAACCTTATAGAAATAAGATAGGTTATAAGAGAATACTATGAGCAATTGTACCCCAGCAGATTAAATATTGTAAACAATGTAGAGTAATTCCAAGAAACACACCATGACTTCTTTATAATATTTACATTAAAAAATGTACTGTTCTGAAAAAAAGTTTTAATGCATATTTTTAAGGAGGCATTTTACATAATCAAGTATTATATTTTTTGTTACTCATATTTTTATGCTACCGTTTGTCTTTTTAGTCTGTCTATTATGCAAAATTCTTGAAGGAAGTCATGAGATCACTTTAAACCAGGGCTGTGCCAGTGAGGGAATTATACTGGCAAAAAAAAAAACAAAAAAAACACCAACAATCATCTGTCCTGCAGTATTCAAGTTTAGTTTAATAGAGATAATTTAAAGTAAAATTCACAAAGTTAATTTTTCTACATAACAAGAAATCATCAAACATACATATTTATGCATTAAAGAACATTATCAAGAAAGTGAAAAGACAACCTACAGAATGGGAAAAATAGCTGTAAAACCTATTCGTATGGATTTAGTATCCAGAATATATGAAGGATAACTGCAACTAACCAACAACAATAAAACAATTTTTAAGTGAGCAAAAGAACATGAATCTACATTTCTCCAAGAAGGTATACAGACCTCCAATAAGAACATTAAAAGATGTTCAACATAATTAGTATCAGAGAAATGCAAATTAAGCTAAAATGAGATATCATTGCACACCCATTATGATGGCTATTGTTTTTTAAATTGAAAATAACAAAGGTCATTGAGGAATTGGAGAAATCAAAACGATTGCAAATTGTGGGTGGCAAATATAAAATGATGCAGCAGAGGTGGAATGTCATTTGGCAGTTTCTCAAAAAGCACAGAAAAGGCAATTCCACCTCTAGGTATATAATCGAAACAATTGAAAACAGGGATTCAAACAAATTCTTGTACACCAATGTGCATAGCAGCATTATTCACAATAGCTGAAATGTAGAAACAATGCAGGTGACCTTTAAGAGATGAATGGATAAATAAAATGTGGTACATACCTACAATTAAATATTGTTCAGCCATAAAAAAGAATGAAATTCTGATACATGCTACAACATGGATGGACCTTGCAATAATTATGTTCACTGACATAAGCACTGAAGAATAAATATTTTTTTTTCCACTTTAATGAAATATCTAATATAAGTGAACTCGTAGAGAAAGAAAGTAAATTAGAGTTTACCAGGGCTTGTGCGGAAGAGTAAATAAGGAGTTTGGGTTTAAATGTGTTTGTTTGGGGTCATAATCTTCTTTATGGATGGTGGCAAAGGTAGCAACACTATGTACTTAATGCCATTGAGGAATACACTTAGAAATGGGGGAAATTACATCATGTATATGTTACTAGAATAAAAAGAATTTATTAAGTTTATTTTTTAAAAGTTGAAGGGGTCTATGGATGGTATTACAACATTGAAGCAAAGTTGACTTCCTGATTTGTGGTTTTGTAGGAAAGTGGCCTTCTTTGGAGATAAATACACTCGAGTAATTTTTTGTGAATTGTTTGCTTAGTGGGCAGAAGTGGTAAAATTGTAACAACTGGGAAATCTTTGTGAAGGGATTTTACTACCTTGTATTTTTTATGTATTTGATATTATTTTTAAAAAATCACCTTTGAAAAAACTCATATCTGTACCAAGCCACTAAAGCATTCAGAGGCCAAATCTACACAAATGCAATTCAAACAAAGTTGTCAACATAACCTTCTAAGAGTCTGGCTGTTATTAGGAGGAGATGTGTGAGTATTTTATTAATAGTGTGATGTTTTTTGTGCCTGAATGGTTTAGGGTGTTTGTGAAAAAAATGAGATATCTGCATTAGTTTTTCACAGGAACTCCTTCCTCTGCTGCATGTTCTGAAGGTTGATTGCTCTTTGCCCAGGTTGAAAGCCATGGAGAAGGATATGTATTATATTATAAAACTCCCTCTGCCAAGCTTGGGGCATGGTACTCCAGAATCTTTTGGGAGAGTCTTTAGGGAAATCTTAATGTCCTTGTGGGCATGAGGTAATGACTTGATCCTGGAGAGATTTGCAAGGCAGAGAAGGTCTGGGGGATGTAAAATGCAGGAATTTACCTTTATGTGTGAAGCAGTAGAGGAGAAAATGATAATTATGGCACATCATGCACAAATTAACACTTAATGAATGTATATATAGTATCAACTATATCTAATGTATATATGATATAAGATTAAGAAATATACTATGCTGAAATAAAATATCTTTCCCTGCAAATACATTACAAATATTGATGCAATTTATTAGTGTGAGATAATATACAGACTCAAGAGAAATTAGTTGCAAAGCTCACCAAAATTTCTGACAATAAATAAAGGTGGATGGTTTTAGAAGGCTTATCCATTTGCAGTGCATTTTGTTAAGGTAAATTTTAATGAGGCATATGAATATATTTTCAAATTTGAAAGAAAAGTAAAGATTTGAAAATGGTTCATCATCAGATGAATATAATTATTGTTACAGGAAAGAGGCATATAAAAAATGAGATTATAGCATCCTAATTTCACCTTTCTTCAGATAGACACAAAATTTCAGATTTTGAATTTTCAACTGGAGAAATTTAATTTCAATGAATACATCTGAAGTAAGAAAAACAGCCTCTGACATGGCTCTTAAATTGATAATTTTAGTCCTGGAGAAACATCAAATGAAAGTATCAAAAATCACCATTATGTTTCCATCTTCAAAAACTGATTTCTCTTAATGTACAAACTTTACTTATTACAAATTTATCCTAACTGGGAAGTGGCATACATAACTTGTTAAGGTAAAATTCACTGAAAATAAAATTAACCATATTAAAGTGTATACTTCGTTGACAGTTAGTACATTCTCACATTGTACAAGTATCACCTCTAGTGATCTATCATATATATTTTAAACAATTTCAGTCACAGTGAAACAAGAGGCATTTCAGTAAGCTGACCTTAAAAATAAGATCACTGTATCATGAGAAATTGTACAACGTGGCAATTCTCTCATTTGAAAACAAGAAAGACTAAAAAGTGAATTTCAAAAATTTCTTTGCCAAGTTTGCTTTTAGTAAAGCCAGAAAAGTAAAATTATTATAAATTTTGGATTCTGAGTAACATTTAAATGTTTAAAATTAACGTTGGGAGTTGTATTACCCATACTTATAATTTTTTCACCTCTTTTTTATAATCTATGTAAGTGTGCATGGAAAATTAACCATAAAAATTTAATAAAAGTATATACATAGGGGCACCATTTTCCCTCCTATGTCTGGCTCTGATATGGCTCTGGCCCCAACTTCTTCACTGGAAGGTTTCAATACTTTGCATATTACTTTCAGTATTGTAGATGCTTTCCCCTTCTCTCTGAGTCTATCAAGATTTTCTCCAGCAAGAGTCCTGAATCTGTAAAATGTCCTACAGCATGCCAGATTTTGAGCTGGTAAAGCCTTCAATGAACCTATCTTTAGTAAAATACATCTTGCTAAAATATAACTTGGGAAAGTAAAGAATAAACCAGTTTCTGGCAATACTACAAAAAAGGAAGTTTTAAGATAAACACATCAGAGAAGCCAAGACAAAGATCTCCCCTCAGCCACAGGCATGCAGAGGAAGTTGATTACTCACATGGATGTGCCAGAAGAGTCCCAGAGCCAGAACTGCTCCTTGTGGGTGCCACTGGAATGAAGCATTTCTTCTCCCTCTGGACCCAACCTGGATTCCTGGGGAAGAAGTTGGAGGTGATTTTTTTGGCATGATTCGGTCAGAAAATGTGGTTTGGCACACTTTCCTCACTGGAGGTTCTCAAAGGAGGATGCTTCATGCTCACCTAATGGTGAATATGTGCCCCCTCCCTGCTCTCTGGCCCAATCACTGAGATTGTGTCCAGGGTATTCAGTTCCAGGAGGCTCAGCCTGGGTGTAGGGAACTCCTCAGTGCAGACAACACTGAAGGTTCAGAAAGAAAGATCCACAGAAAGAGCAGGAACAGGGTTGACTCCATCCTGCATCAAGACTCCCTGCCCACACCAGGCCTTGACCCAGGCTTTGACCCCCACTCCCACCCATATTGACTATCCCAGGATAAAGCTCCTAGTGCAGCACAAAGTGTGTCCATGACCTCCCACGTGAATCACCACAGGAACCCTGCTAAGCCACAGTCCTCCCCACCTTCATTGCACCAAACTTCTGTCCTGTCCAGTCAGAAGACAGTCACAGCTTGTTAGTGTATTTGTTGGGGCTCAAAGAGGTTATCCTGTCTAGGAGCACACTTCCAGCTGGAAGCATGGCAAACCCAACCCACTGTTTCCAGCCCAGGATGCACAGGGCTGCAGGGGTCACCGAAGCCAAGAAAGGGGACTGCTTAAGCACAGGGGGTGGCTGAGTCACCTTTTACACAGCCTGCTCCTTGGAAGCTTCCCCAGGAATCCCTGTCAGGTATTCATTGTGTTTGTGTGTGTGTTGGTGGAGGGTGAGGGTGAGTTCCATGATGTAAGTAAAAACATCCTCTTTGTTTTAAACTCTCATTACTTTTTCAAGTTTGGTGCAACTAGGGCATGTTAACACTGTCCCCAGGGAGTGAAAAATTAACAAGGTAATTAGAATTGCAAAGCTTACTTTACACTGAGAAAACAAATTATTTCCTGAAAGACTTTATATGACAGTATCTGATCCATCCTGAGCTCATTGGAGTATCTAATGTCCACACCCTACAAAGTGTGACCAAGTTTCTTAGGACCTGAGCACCCTAAGTACTGGACTCAACCTGTCCCTGTGTCTGGAGTGTGTCTTAAGCTCTCTCTGCATCCCTGTCACATCCTATATGTAAAGAGGAGGAAAACTCAGAGTGCTACTTTGAGGTCCCTGTTGGAACCAAGTAAAGAGCTCAGAATAATACTTGTGCTCTGTTTTAACTCTTTTAGTCTGCTCTGCATTTGAATACCATGTGAGAAAGTCTCAGAGTAAAAATTTGCAATATCAGAGTGCTCCCTTGATTCATTTTGCCACAATTCTTCTTCAGAATTGTGGTTTCTGTGGTTCAACCATGTTTTTCCATCTTCCTCTTTGTAGTAGTGACAAGACAAATGAAATCACTTCTCTATGTTACTACTATAGGTGTGTGAAATTAGACTTCCTTTGGGAAGCAGCTGGGAGAGTGGGAATGACATTGAAACTGAAAACTAATCAGAAAAACCTTATATAAGGCAATGTTGCAGCAGGAGTACATTGGGATCATAACCCAGGGCTCAAAAACATATTCTACTGGGCTTGGTCCTTACCTCTCTACTCTAGGATAGCAAGATGACCTGCTTAGCATCCCTTTGAGTTGGCCACTACCAAGGAAAACATAAAGTAAAATGTCTCCCTCCAACTAGTGATTTTCAAATGGTTTGGTGGTGTTTTCTAGGTTAAAAAAACAAGGGACTGGATATTCCTGACTGTTGAGTGTTCTCAGATCCCCTACTCTTGTTAACCTGACTTATTGTGGGAAAGCCCTCCCATAGAGTTCTAATTATGGATCTTTATACTCTGACTTTGAGAAAAAATGCTGGGGAGGCTGAGGTGGGAGGGGTAGTTGATGGGTGGGGAAGATGTGGCAACCCCATAATCTAGAACCTGGGACCCTCCAGGGCCCTAGAAAGAAGTCAGAATGGGAGCCACAAAGCTATGGTCTCTGCAGCCCCCAAGTGAGAGGGAAGGAAAGATAGGATGCCAGCTATGATTTTACATACATGAATGTCATAGTTTTTTGGAACATATTATTCCAAAGATATTTGTGTTTTTCAAAACAGGACTGACTGTATGTACCATAATGTACAGGACATACTGAATGTACAATATGAATGCACTTTCAAAACACCACTGCTGTTTTCAGAGCTGAGCCACTTGGGTTGTGGCTAAACATGAGGTAAGGCATTGGGCATTAAAACTCAGAAATGTACTCTGTGCTCTTCCTCATGATATGAAGTCTCATGATTTTTCCTGATAATTACACATCATAGCTGATTTTACAGAGCATTTGGCAGAGCTGGCACTGAAAAACTATGTAGGAAGTTGAAAAAAGTAATATATACTATATATATGTATCTATATGTTTATATCTGTGAGTGTGTATTGTGCATATAAATCCCTATCAATCAATATACGAGTGGATAAATATATGTGTGCATATTTGTATAAATATGTGTGTATAAATATATATGTGTATGTATTTTGAAATAAAAGGGAGTGAATAATATTTATAACAGAAGCATTTATCTCTTTAAGATGAGTATAAAAAATATCACTTCTATTGATGCAAAAGGATTTGAAATTTTCAGCCTCCAAGTGTAAGTGAGGATAGCTGGACCACCTAAGTCATGCTAGAGGTTTCTCTCAAGGGTCCTCTTGGCCTAGTAATAAGGGAAAAGATGGGAAGACTCTTCCTGGCATAATGTTATACAACTCAGAAATTACAGCTGCATTACCTGAATTTCAGCCAGTTCTGTCGCTTCTTAGATGAACCTCTCTGTTCCTCAATTTACACTTCAGAAAGGGGGATTGATGGTAACAGTTTCTTCCTCAGAGTGTTTGTAAAAATATTAATATAAAAATGCTTTGAACATTCCACTTAAATGTTAGATTGTTACTACAATCATTAATTCTCAAAGCAATCTTGACAGAAGATCACAGTTTACAGTTTTATAGATAAATGAAGGACCCATCTTCTGTGAGAACTCTCACTTCATTCACATTGGGACCATTCCTTACTCTTAATGGGCCAGTTTCTGCCTTTACCAAAGCTTATCTCTCTGCCTATTATTTAAATTTCTGTCTTCTATCAGCAACAGATTTTCATGACTCCTTGGTAAACGGATCAGCCACAACCTCTTATCCTGCTAGGATAGGAGACAGTTTTGTTTTTTGAGGTACTGGGGCCATAGGTTGAGCCCCGGCCCTCATATGTGGGAATTCTGAAACACTGTGCCATATCTGCTCCCTGAGTTGGGTTTTTCATTTGCTTGTTGTGCTTACTGTCTTTTTTTAAAGGGGTACTGAGACCAAATCCAGTACCTTCCAGGTGCTCAACCACTTTAGCCACATCCACTCCCTAGGAGAATCTTTTGATGAGGGTACTTAAGTAAAGGTTTGGACCAATTCAATAAGGATGGGTCTTAATCCTATTACAGGAGTTCTTTGTAAGAGAATGAAAATCAGATGGAAAGAAAGCCACAGAAGGAGCAGCCAGAAGATGAACATCAACAGAACCTGAAGAGAGGGGCGAGACCTGGAGACTCTGCAATGCGCCTTGTATATGACAAGCTAAGGACCAAGGGTCACCAGAAGCCAGGCTCACAATGCCATTCTTCTAGGAGAAAACATCCCATTGATGATGCCTTGATTTGGATTTTCTCTTAGCCTCAAAACCATGAGCTAATAAATTCCCATTGTTTAAGCCAACCCTTTGCATGGTATTTGCTTAAGCAGTCACAGAAACTAAAACACTCCTCAAATAATTTTTTTATACATCTCAATAATCAAATTCTACTCTCTTCTTTATTACTTTCATACAATCTAAGCCATTTCTTTGATTGATGACATTTCTTTCATTTCTGTCCCTGTAATGACATGGCCATAGTATCATTTGGATCTAATTTTTGAGCTTCTACCTCTGTATGCTTGTGTGTTATGTAAGGGCAAATACAAATTTAAAAATGAGAAAGTCCTGTTGAACATAAGGGAAGAGACAACCTTCTCTCTCCCATCTCTCTGAGTATTTATTTCAGAAAACCCATAGTAATAAGTAATATCAATTTCTTTGTCCTTTTGAAATGCATATATTTGAAATGTGTGGAAAAGTTTAAATGAGTCTCTTGTAAATTTTACCAGATAAGGTAAGGAACAAACAAGCCATTTCTTTGAAGTGTAATCAAAGAAAATTTCTCCCAATTTCTTGATAAGAGATAAACATAACTTCTGGAGGTGGGGGTTTAGGGGTTTGTGTTCCTGGCTCCAAATTGTAAACTTACCTCTGGTCATGAAGATATGAGAAATAACTTGAGAATATGTATGAAATGGGTTGTATCTGCTAGTCACATAAAAAAGCTTAAGATTTCTTTCTGTCTTTGAATCTCTGCAGGTTGCATGTGATGCATTACATTTTGCTTTAATGTTTATTCAATGATAAATTTGTTTGACTTTCTCTTCCAACTTTGTAAAGAGGTTTTTTTTGATTGGGGGATGATTTTGTTTTTATTTATATTTCTCCAAGAGTTACTGGCACCTAAATTAAAATATATCTTGAATTGAAAACATTACCTTCCCCCAAACAAATGAAAGTTACATCTTAATGGCATCTCAGAATTAATACTTGAAACCCCTTTTCAGCACCACAGAAGCCCATTGGAGCATTGTTATTTTCCCTGCACTGAGCACTATTGTCATTCTTCATCATCTCCCATTCTCACATGCACATATGCCCACATATTATTCATTTTCCTTCAGTGTCAGTATAAATGTTATTCCCTCTGAATTCCTCCTTTATCTGAACTCTCACCTATGGTAACCTTTCCCTTCTCTGGCTGAGTTTCCTTGAAGAGAACACTATATCTTCAGACAATACCTGTATTTTGTAATTATATGTTTATTTATTCATTCATTTCATTGTCTCCCATCTTCCCCAAGGAACTAATTGCAGAGAAATAAATCTCAGAATCTTAAAATAAGAGAGGTTTCCTCTGACCATTACATATGAAATAAATTCTAGAAGAATTCCTTCTCAACAATAACAAAATCTTCCCTTAGATAGCATACCCCAAAACATCTGCAGTGAGATCACACAATTATCTTCAGATTAAAATTCATTTTCAAAATAAAAAAGGTCCATCTCTCCTGGGGAATATTCTCACCAGTACTCATTTGAACTCAAAGAGATGGAAAACCCAGGGACACTGGGTCATTACTGAGGATGCTATCACCACATTCCAGAGCTTCTTTTTAAAATTTTATTAGAGAATTTGTGTGTTTACAGAAAAACCATGCATATGGACAGTTTCTAATAGGGGAGGACAGACCAGTGTGTCAAGCCCTTAGTATTGTTTCAAGTAACTATGAATCTTGTCCTTAAAGGAGTGAAGTCTGGTAGTCAACATGGGCCCCAAGGGGAGGGGGTGGGAGGAATAGAATAGATGGGAGATAGGGTATTTAGGGGGCAATGGAAGTGTTTCTGCATGATCTTGCAATGTTGGATACAGGCCATGTTAAATTTCAGCAAGAATTTATAAAAGTGTATTGTTTAAAATGTAAACAATAATGTAAACCATTGACCATGGCTAGTAGCTATGTTTCAATATTTGTACATCAGTTGTAACAAATGTACCATCCACACATAAAAAACTCATTAATATGGGAAGGGGTAAAATGGGGAGAATATCAGGTATATGAGTATCCCCTATATTCTGTATATGTCTTAGAACTAAAAAACGTAAGACACTGGAGAAGAAATGGGAAAAAATGTCACTGTACATACAAGACAATTAATATTACAGTGGGAAGGCAAAATGCTAAAAAATAATTTAAATATTTTTCATTACTTTTTAAATATCCTAATTTTTAAAATTTTAATTTAGTTTTAGTTTTTCTAAATTATGTATTTTATTTCTTATGTTTAAACCTATCATTATTTCATTTTCTTATTGGTATTTCTTGATATTCTTAGCTTCATTTTTGAAGAAGTTTTGGACCACAGAAGACATACAATTGTGACAGGGAAGGATCATTTGTGTGATGTGTCAGTGATGGGGGATACATCAGAGGCAGTTCACCTGGGCATACATATAAGATATATAAATGTGTTCAAATGTTCATGGGGCATTGCCACAGTGGGTAGAGATTCACACAATAACCAAAAGAATGTTGAATTTACATGCTGGGGAACTCTGCCACATTCTCTAATGGAACAGCAAGAATCCCCAATGGGTATTGAAGATGTGTGGTCCATTTATGGGCCCTTGATATTGATGAAGGGCCTTTGCTCTTGAAATTGCAATTTAGCCTAGTGTTGTAGAGTGCCTAAGATTTACCTCCTGAAAGCCTCCATGTGGCCTCAAATGTGGCTTCTTATTAAGCCAAACAGCATATAAATGCATTGCTTTCCCCCAGCATAGGACATGACTCCCAGGGATGAGTCTCCCTGGCACCATGGGATTACTACCAAGCAACAACTAGCAATACAACTGGAAATAGACCTTGACTAGAAGGGGGAAAGGTAAATACAAATGAGTTTATATGGCTAAGAGGCTTCAAAGTGGGTTGGGAGGTCATCCCAGAGGTAACCCTTATGCATGTTTCAGCAGGATCTCCTAGATAGCCAAGGTAAATACTACCCCAATAGTGGGGCTCCCGAGGGCTCTGGAGACACCCAGGTCTGCTGTCTCTTATTGTCTCTCTTCTGTGTCTCTTATTGTTGCATCATCTTGCTGTGCCAGCTCTCTGCTTAGGCCAGCACTCCTGTGTGGGTCAGCACTCCACAAGGGTCAGCTCTCTGTTTGGGCCAGGTTGCCACCTGGGACAACTTGCCTTCACCAGGAGGCCCTGTTAATCAAACCCTGGACCTCCTATATTGTAGTCAGGAGCTCAATCACTTGATCCACATTCATCAAACAATATATTTAAATTTGAGTTAGAAACATTTGTTTACAAAGGGAATATTTTGTCTTTTACTATTTTAATAGTCTTCTGAAATTAAGAAAAAAGTGTGCTGTAGCATTTTAGTAGTAAACATTTTGTAATTAACTTCAATATTATTTTTCTCTAATATGTTCTGATGTCTTTATATATAAATGTAAATATGTATTTATATTCAAATATAGTGATGTTTAATATTTGTTTCTCAGAGGCTATTGAGCAGTGACAAGCATTTTGCTAGTGGCTGGATATGCAGTTGTGAGAAAAGCACATGTTCTTCCTCCCTGACTTTAATATCTAAACACCCAAACAATTGTTTAATTACACATTGTGTTAGCATTTGAACATAAATTTCAGTGTGTTAGAGAGGTGTGTCAAAGGAGCTGTTGTCTCATCTGGAGGCTTGACTTGAGAAGGATCAACTTCCAAGCTCTTTCATCTGGTGTTTGGCAGCATTTAGTTTCTCTTAAAGGAGGAACTGAGGAATTTGGTCCATAACTGTTGGTGTTCTTCTTATTTCCTTACCAACTGGACCCTTCCACATGGATGGTCACTATATCAAATCTTACAAATTGAGAAGGCAATAGAGTCTGCTAGCAAGTTAGAATTCACAGTATTTTTGTAATCCAACATAGGAAGTGATTAACCTTTCCTTTTCCTGCATTCTATACATTAGAAGTTATTCACTAGGTCCAGCCCTCAATTAAGGGTAAGGACTCACACTAAGGTGTGAATCCCAGGCATCAAGGATCTTTGGGGGTAATTTTATTAGTCTGCCTACCATCCTACCTTTCACAAACTCTGGTTGATGTGGGGTCAGCCAGCAACTATACTTCCTGAAGATTCCTTGGTGGATCAAATATCAGTTTTTGGCTGTTGTCTGTCTCATTTTAGGTTCATAGTTCTTTTACTCATCCAAAATGTCTTTCATTCCATAGGAATTTGTTGAGAACATAATGAGTGTTTTGCATTGAGCTAAAGGCAAAATATTGAACAGTAATCAATATGTGGTCCCAGGTGCTTCAGTCTTAAGAAGGAGGGCATGGTCCTTCTACCTGAAACAAGTGAATTTCTGGAGTCTCTGGCAGCTCCTGAAATCCAATGAAAGTGCCATCTGAAGAAGTCAGAAAAATTAAGCTTTTCTGGCTCCATGAATCTCTTTGTCAAATTTAAAGTGATATTGTTTGATAATCAGAACTTTGACTTATGTTTTTCCTTCAGTTTAGTATCTCTTTTTTTTTTTTAATTTTACTCAGGGACTGTAAAACCACTTACTCTGGTGTGTTTGGGGAGATGGAAAGACTGGTGATATTTCCTCTGAGAACTTTATTTTGAAGTTTTAGCTTTGCTCATTGCAGGATGAAAAAGATGATAACTGATGAAAGCTTCCACAGAAAAATGCTCACGTGAATTTGACCCCTATTTCCAACCCTAGGTCATCACCACAGTCTGCCATCCTCACTCTGCAAGTATTCTTATTTACTTATGTTTCCCTCTAGAGACATTGGCTGGTTTAACAAAATTGCACACAGTGGGATCAACTTGAGGTTAAAGGGGAAGAGGGGGGAATTAGAAAGTGAGTGACACTCTGAGGCATATGCAAATAAATGAAAAGACAAACCAAGGTTGCTGCACAGATTCATGACCATTGTGCAGCTAGGACTGTCCTCCCTCTTCCAGCCCATCTCACACCTCCCCTCTGACAGTCTAGCTGCCCCTATTTCTATTCCAGGTATTAGTGCCAGGTCACAGCCCATTATGGTGACAAGAGCACAGCAATACTTCCCCCAGTCCCTGCCATTCCCTTGGCTCAATCATAATGCTTTGCCAAACACTCAAGGAAATCTTGTTCTCTGCCCAGCCTCTATGTATGTTCTTTGGTGAGAATGATGGCTTTAGGAAGGACCCCAATACCTAATCCACTGTGTGGGCCAGTGTCCATGCAATGGTAGTATGAAAGTCTGTGTAGGAGAGGAGGAGAAAGAGTGTCTGCTGGGTATTTCACATCCCAGTCATCTCACTCTGCACCTGGATGAATCCATCTTCTCTTCAATCTATTCCTTGGATTGAAGCATCCTACCTCTCTGCCACCCATTAATCCTGTTAGTTTAGATGGGGAAAATCAAGGCTTGCATATTCTGGTAGTTTCTGGGAGCTGATTTTAATCTGGGACTGATTAACATTCAAACAAGCCTCACACCTTCCTGTCAGATGCTCCAATATTTCTGAGGTGAAACATTTTCCTTCAGCCAAGATGATGGCCAAAGGAGCATTTTAGATGCTTAAATCTTCACAACCAAAGGATGGCTTTTAGAAGGCTTTCCTGCCTATTATGTCCAGTGTCCCCATAAACACACAATCTGAAAAAGGGCAGTTTGTCTCTCCTGTAAACATAGCTTCATGAAAGACAAACCAACTATACCCTCCAAGGGATACTGCCACACTGTAGTGCCTTCTCCTTCAGAGCCCCCAACCCTTCATAATTCACTTATGAAACATGTCTGGACCTTAGGGGTCACTAAATGTCAGAGGAAGCCTATTTTCCCTTCAGGAGAGGATCTGACATCGAGCCCTTTTCTCTCCTACCCTACTGTTCAGATTTCTTGGGACTGGACCTCAAGAGAAGCTCAGTCTCAAGATGTAGAAAGTGACAGAGCTGACCAAGTAAAAACAAATGGGGGGCCAGTTCTCACTTGCAGGTATCATTTCCCAGCCTCTGCTGCTATGTATGAGGAACTGGAATTAGACATCTGCATGAAGTAGCCCCATTGGTATTCTTAGGCCTTGTCTCTCTATCATAGGTTCTTCAGAAAAAGCAGGACCCTTTGCTAAGAATTTTGACTCTGCTCCCCCTTTCCTTCAACCTGGAGGCTCCCCTTACTGTATAACAGGGTGTGAAGATGGAGCCTCAATCCCTCTGAACTGAGCATTGTGGTCAAATGAGTTACTGGTTATCCACTCAGAGAAGTATCAGCACTTCTTTAGGAACTCTGCTTTATGGTAAATATTGAAGACACATACTTTGTGCAACTGCCCTGGCTAGTGGGATACAGCTATAGGATGTGGATCCAGGATCTGACACCAGTGTCTGAACTCAACTGCCCCTGGAATCTGTGGGACTCAGGATATGCCATAAAATGAAGATAATAGAGGATCCTCACTTAGAGGATGTTGTCTGGAGATTAAAATGTGATGCTAGGAGAGCAAGTGTAGATCACTGGTTTGAACAACTGCTTCCCACATGAGGTCCTGTATTCAAATCCTTGTCTCTCTTAAATTTTTTTTAAATATGTGATGATAATTCCATGATACAGACTGTGTGTTGCAATTAAAACTAAAGCAGCCACAACACAACAGAGAGAAAGACCCATCAGCAGCACATGACTTCTGGGGCTCCTAACACCAGTCAAAGATCACACAGGTTAGGAATCCCCTGGAAAATGTGGAAATAAGAATGCTCAATGAGTGATCCCTCCTCTATGCCTTGGGTGGACACCAGAAGTCTGCACTGGTGTCAAGGGCTTCAGAGATCCTGATCTGGCACAGAAACTGGAACTTCATAAAAGAGTGGTTCACAAGAAAAAGACCAATACTTATTATGGACTCCCATCTCCATCAGACAAGGCAAAGTGGTCACTCCAGTATTAGCCACTCCTCCCTCACTTAACTCTCAGACTATGAGCTCTGAGGTGTCCAATATCATAGTCACTATGCCCATCTCAGACAGATTGCCTTTTCCATTTATTAGCATAATTGGAGGGGGACTATTAAGATGTGTCTAAATAAATCATTTGGATGTTAATGTTCTTCCTTCCCTCTAATATATAAAAAAAACTCCTTATTCCTTCTTATCCTGATGATTAGAGTGAATTAACCTTCCAAGATGTTCCTCCTGTTTTTGCCTGCCAGACCCTGAACACAATGATCCAAAGTGCCCCAGGGGGAGAAAAGTTCCCATTTGGCAGCTAGAGCTTATAATTAAATGACAGTTTAGTTGGGCCTTTATCTTTCACATAACTTTTAGAACTGGGTTCTGATATTCTTCAGGAAAGTTGTTTGGAATTTTCAGATGATTTAATTGTATCAACTGGGTAATTGATGTATTAACAATATTGAATCACAGTTTATGTGAATGTGGATTTAAATGAATTGCAAAAATTGTTTCTTTTTATGATATGAGGGGCACAATAAATGACAAATATCTACCCCATACTGGAAGCAGTAAACACTGAGCAAAATTAAGAAAAGGATAAGAAGATCAGAGGCAATGTCTAGGAAGATGGAATTGGAGTAGGTATGCACAGCTCAACTCTCACAAAAATAATAGAAGAAGGGCAAAAAGCTGTCAAAAGGAGCTACTTTGCCTGTCTACAGACCAAGAGAGTTCTGTGCATTGTCCAGGAGGGTGAGGGATTGAGAGATAAAGAACTCAAAATGAAAACCCTAAGTTACTAGCCCCCATGAATGGGAATGGCACCAATCCTCCAACTTCAAAGTGAACAGGCTGGATAAAACCCATGGCTAACTGCAGCCAACTGAGAAGGGAAGAGACATCTTCCTTAAGCAGCAGAGTGCAGAGAGTGGTTTCTCTTCAGTGAGTTTGGCCAACAGAGCCTAATTTAAATCTTGACTCTGGCCAGGCCTGAATAATGGTTAAGTGGAGGTTGAAAAAGACACTTGCATGGTAAGATTTGCCAAAGAGCATCATCTGATTCCAGGTCAGGAAATTGCAAGGAGAGAAAAATGTTATTTGGTGTCTCTCTTTCCAGACCCCTTGGATCAGATCTTTGCCCAATTAGTAGGATCTAGGCCCTATTTTGATAAGTTAAGCTTGGAAATTTTAAAGGCTTAGAATAAATTGAACCAAAATCAATGAAGAGCTGTGAAACAAAACCACTAGACAAGAGAGAAAAGTTGACCATCAGAGTAAATTCACCAACATAATCATATGCCTAGACATGAGGAAAAAATTACAAGCCATACTAAGAAACAGGAAAAATGGCTCAGCCAAAGGGACAAATAAAAAATTCTGATGAGATACAATATTGAAGACAGCTAATTAAAGATAATCACACAATTCTCTTATATAAATTAAAAGAGTTGAAGAAAAACATGACAAAAGAAATAAAGGATATTAAGATAATGGATGAGCATAAAGAACAATTTGAAAGCATGCAAAGTGATGTAATAGAACTTGTGGGAATGAAAGTCACAAAGGATGAGGTTAAAAATACATTAGATGCTGCAAATTCCAGCCTCCTCTTGGTACAGACATGGAGAGTGAGTTTATTTAGATGTGGAACCCATGTGTCAGAAGGGAAATCCCAAAGGCCATCAGGATGAAAGTGCAGTGATCTAGTCTCACTACATACAGGGCGTGTCATGGGCATTCACAAGGAGGCCCTCTCAGGCTTGACCTACATGAGGAGAAGCTCAGCAGCCTGTCCACCAGAATGGGGCCTGTGAGGGTACCCTGCAGAAGATTTGTGAGAATACACACTCAAGAAATGGAAAGCCCTGAAGCCTCTCAATAGTAACAGAAGTCAATGCCCATGAGCTATATGATCAAATGTTACTAAAAGTAGATGTATAAGCAAAGGCTCCCATGGGCCAGAAAAACCTGCACATTGAGCTGCTTTAATGTTTGCCCTGTCAAGACTCCATGATGCTGGGTCCTGAGGGAGGTGAAGTATTCATGGTCAAGCTCCATGGCTTGCCCTGATCTTGCTTTATTGAGATGTGCAGAATTTCCTCCTCAACTGCAAAATTCAAAACAAAATCAGCTTTCATTTCATCTACAACATTGAAGGCAGACAGATTGGTGAGGCTTTTGTTGAACTCAAATCAGAAATATACCAAATGGCCCTGAAAAAAGACAGAGAAAAAAGAGGACATAGATATTTCAGATGTACTGAAATATTCAAGTCTTACAGAGCCAAAATGGATGGGGTGCTGAAGTGCAGTGATGCATTTAGTACTAGTCAGGACATCTCAAGTTGATACATCTTGTTTTATAGGAAAATGCTCTTCTTTCAGTCTATCCAAGGAACAATGAGTGCCTTTTATTACAGAAATGTGTACTTTTTGCAGTTACTCAAACTTAATATGCTATCATAACTGAAATTTGAATTGTGCTGTTGGGAAACTGGTGTTACTTAATTGATGCCTTCTCTGATGTGGGATTCTACACTGTAGCAGTCTCCTTCAAGCATTCTGTTGACCATGGATGTGGAATTACCTCTATTTTCTATGACTTAGACATTTAAATTTCTTAGTGCTTTATACACTATATTTTTTTGTATCAGTAAAGCAATTTTTTATTTAATAAACATATCCTAATATCGAAAAAACTCTGGCAAAACAAAAATTGCCTCTGTGATATAATGCTGTCACATTTTATGGGAATTTAAATTAGGATTCAATGATCTTTAAAATAATAAATATTTAAAAGTTTTTGGCAGTTCTCTTAATATTTTAAATATTGTGAAGATTCACAGAATTTCAAAAATCCCTTGAATAGTAAAATGGGGGTTGTGCTTTTACTATATATGGTCCTCTTTAAATAACACTTAAAATGTAACTTCTTTGCTTGCCAGTCTCCTGTAAATATTTTGTGAGGCTTTGACAAATTTGTGACTGATGTGCTGACTTCTGTTACTATTTTATTTTTCATTGTTGTTATAATTCAGAATCAATTTATTAAACTAACTTACCCAAGTACTCATTTAATAGTGATGTTAATGATTATTCTGTAAAATGTGTATAAAAATTGATAACTCTGGAATAAATTTTTATTTTCCATAAAATTTAATTTTGAAAAAATACTTTAGAACATAAAACAAAAAAAAATTTGAACTGGCAGAAGAACAATTAACTGACATCAAAGAAAGAAAATCTGAACTTGAAAAGACAGGAGACCAAAAAGAGAGAAGAATGGAAAAAATAGAACAGGGTCTCAGGGAACTGAATGACAAGATGAAGAACACAAACATCTATGTTATTGGTGTCCCAGGATGAGAAGAGATAGGAAAAGGCCTAGAAAGAATATTTGAGGAAATAATTACTGAAAACTTCCCAGCCTTTGCAAAAGACATTAATATTAATATCCAAGAAGTACAAAACACCCAAAACAGAATAAATCTTAATGGACTTACTCTGAGATACCTATTCAGAATGAAAATATCAGAAATAAAGAGGATTCTGAAAGCAACAAGAGAAAAGCAATGCATCACATGAAAGGGAACCTCAATAAGATTAAGTGCTGACCTCTCATCAGAAACCATGGAGGTGAGAAGAAAGTGGTATGATGTATTTAAGGTACTGAAAGAGAAAAAATGCCAGTCAGGAATTCTTTACCCAGCATAACTGTCCTTCAAAAATGAGTGTGAGTTTACAGTCTTCACATAGATAAATAAAAACTGAAAGAATATGTTACCAAATGACCAGATCTACAAGAGATACTAAAGGGAATGCTGTAGCCTGAAAGGAACAAAAACAAAGGTGAGAGACTTGGAGAAGAGTGTACAAATGAAGATTATTAAGAAGGGAGATTTAGGCTTAAAAGACAGACAATAGTAAGAT
>JAQZBX010023992.1:0-30463 GCA_029593785.1 Cabassous unicinctus
AGAGGTAGCAGAGTGGAGGGTTAGGTGTGTAGCTCTGGAGACAGGAAATCCTCATTCTGCTCCTTACTAATTGAGTGATCTTGGGCAGTTTTTTCCCCTCCATTGGGGATAATAAAGGTGGTTGTGAGGTTCAATGTTTATAAGCCACAGGTGGTCCAAAAAATGTCAACACCCTAAGACATCATCCCAAAATGCAAATGTGGAGTGTCACTTCCTGCGAAATCTTTCACTTATAACCCAGCCCTCAGGAAAAAAAAACTACAAATTTTATAGACTGTCCTCTACGACCTGATTGCTACCTTTTTCCTCATCCTCCTCACCTGCCCTTACCTACTGTGCTCCCATGTGCTTCCTAAAGGGCCCTGTACCTGCAGTATCTTGCTCCTTTGTCACTCTCTGAGCCCCCACCTCAAAACCCAAGGTTATGACACTGTTCTCCATGCTACTTTTTAGTAAAATATGTATTTTATTAGCTTTCCAGTGCTCTTGGGATAAAGTCCAAATTCCTTAGCATAAAGAGTTTGTCATAGTATGTCAGTATAGACTACCAATCCCATCTCCTGCTTTCTCCCGTACTTACCCTGAACTCCTCAAAGGCACCAAGCTTGTAGGTTCTCTTTTTTCTTTAAGTTCTATGGTTGTATTTCTTTTTAAAAAATATAAACATATACAACCTAAAATTTCCCATTTTAACCGCCTTGCTTGCTATTTTATACATGCCTCTATTGTTATACTCATCACACTGTAATAAACCGTGGTTTATTATCTACTATATTCTCTCTGTGAAAGATTGTTAAGTCCAAGAGAAAGGCTTGCCTCACACCTCTTTTCTTTTTCCCATAAACCTGATCACAGTGCTGAAAAAGGTAGAAGCTTCATAAACACTTCTTGATGAATTGAACTAGCCCCCCGGACTTGGAATGGGAGTAGCAAACTGTACAGAAGAAGAAATTGGTCTGATGTATTAGAACTGGTTCCACCCAATGTTATGTGCTTATTTCATCCCTGTTTTTCTCCTGTTCTGCTCTTGTTCAACTGTTTCTCTAGCCTGAGGCTAAACATTACAACCAGCTCAGTTCCCACTTCTCTCATCCTCTTCAATGCCAACAGCAGTTTTACTGGGGATTCTTCCTCAGTTAACGCCTGCCACTGCCTGCTCCTATTCCAAGGACGAGCCTTCTGCCTTATCCTTAGCCTGCAGACCTGGTGAGATGGAACGGCTTTCTATAACAGTGATAACGGCAGTAATAACAGCAAACATTTAGTGAGATCTCGCAATGTGGCAGGTGATGAGTTAACTGCTTAAAAATAGTTTTATACGTAAAAATCTTGAATAACACAATACCTGACTACATTTCATCAAGAGAGTTGAGAAATTCAGAAGTATATGGAGTAAAACGTGGAATGCTGAGCATTTTTCTGGTTTTTGTCTATCTATCAATCCTCAATAATCACAATAGCTAACAAATAAGTAGCCAGACACTGCTTTATACATTCCACATACATGAAGTTGTTTTAAACCTCACCACAACTTTTAGAGGCAGGTGGATCCCTGTTGTCCTGATCTTACAGATGAGGACAGAGAGGTGTAGAGAGGGTCAATAACCTGCCAAGGTTACGTAGGGGAAGTGGTGGAAGTGACTGAGTCAGGATTCAAATCCAGGGAGCCGGGCTCTGGCATCCAGGTTCTTTCTCTCTCTGTTTTGTTGCTTCTGCCATGGTGCTAATGTTATTTCCCCTTTATAGATTCATTCAGAACATATGGATTGTGGATGGGGACACTCGGGGCCAGAGGGATGGCTGAGGAGAACAAGCCCACTGCCGCCATGGACTCTGGGCCCCGCTGTAAAGCCTTAAACTACTGCAGCTCTTTCTAGCATCACCCGAGAGACCTATTTAGTAGTCCTCCCCTTCACTCTCCTCGGCAATCTTCCCACCGAGTTTAAGGCCTCCATAGCCTTTGCAAGGAGAAGGTTCTGTCTCATCTAAATCTCTCACGATGTAGCATTCCTCTCATGTAAGTCAGCCTTCCCAGGTCAGCGGGACAGCTGGCATCCCTGGACGTGGCTCCCTGTCGCTAAGTCAAATCTCCCCTGCTCCCCTCAGCATTCAGCCTAGATCTGCTTCTCAAACTGGTGTCCCTGTGGTTGCCCTAGATCCTGTCCAAGTTCTTGCTACCACACTTACCTTGGAAAACACAAAACTCAACACGGTCTCCACTCAGAAAGAGCCAGGCCCGCTGCCACGACCAGGGCAAGCCCGCCTCATGGCTCTTCTGAGAACCCTTCCCGTGAGGGATGGCGGAGCCAAGTGGTCCAGGGGGCCTGGCTGTTGGCAGCCTGAGCAAGTGCCAACCTGGGGACAGGCTGGAGGTCCTGGCAAGATGCCAGCCTTTCCTCCTGGGGACGTAAAGGGGGAGAGGTATCTGGGAGTCCCACAAAGAATGTCCCAGGAAGACTGAGGTCTGGCAATCTCCATCCCCACAATCCTAGCCTGGAATACAAGAACGCTTTTAGCTTTCACACATATCTGAGAGCAGGGGATGCAGGCCTTGAATGCTTTGCCCTCAGTGTAGTGCTCTGTACCACACAGGTGTGCGGTTCCCTATCACTCAGGCCTCAGCGTGTGCTCTGAAGACCCTCGTGGCTCTAAGTGAAGGCCCCACAGGGCTGATCAAAAAGAGGGAGCCTGGGGGATAGATGTGGCTCAAAAGGTTGGGTGCCCATCTCCCATATGGAGGGACCTGGGTTTAATCCCCTGGATCTCCCGGGGTCGGGGGTGGGGAAGAGGGAGCCCACCGGAGCACTGGGAGGCGTGGTAGAAGCCACATCCCCCTCCCAGGGCCAAATGGGTTGACTCCCTCCTGTCCCGGGAACAGCTCCTTCCCAGGGATATAGAGGAAAGTGACAAGTTCAGTTCTTAACCTTAGTTCAGGTTCCTTCCCACACAAGGGAAGGAACCCTTCCCACACCAGCAGGTGGCTGGTTTTGGGAAATGATGCAAAGAGATAGAATTGGGACACTTTGAGGTGTGTGAAGATTGAAACAGGGAAGAAGGGGCAGCCAATCCATGGTGACTTTATTTATCTGATCACCACCTTGTGTAACTGGAGCTCAGTCCATCTGAAGAGCCATCTAGAATGCATCTCAGATTTGTCAGTCCAAAGGGGAGTATTAATCCATGTTACCCTTTGGGTGTTTGCTTCTGCACTCTTCTAGGCTTGCATGTCTGGGTTCCTGCAGGCAGGGGTGGCGGACGAACCCTGCGACAGAAAGTGAGTGGTGCTCGATGCAGCTGAGCTGCAGTGCTGTCAAGTTTTGCTTGCTCACAGCTGGATGTTGCAACAATGGCTGAAATAATGAAGTGGAGCTAGAAGATGGTGAGGTGGGGTGCTGGACTCAGAAGATAAATACTCTTTCTATGCCTCTCTGCCTTCAGATCCAGATCCCAGCAATCCTTCAAAGCCCAGTTCAGTCCTTTTCCATGAAGTTTTTCCAAAGAAATCTGGCCACGGCCAACTTTTTACCTTGTTGCATTCAGTAAGTAGCACTTTATTGTCATTTGCTTTGTATTACATACTACAATTGTTTCACTTCTTAGGTGATCAGCTTCTTTAGGGCAGACACCTCATATACCCCACCCCTGGGGACTAGTAGAGTGTTGGCTGCAAAACAGGCCTGCCAATCAGTATTTCTTGAATTGAATAGTTTAAAAATTGGGAAGCGGGTGTGGCTCAATGGATAGAGCTCCCGTTTACCATATGGGAGGCCCCGGGTTCGCTTCCCGGGGCCTCCTTGTGAGGGCAGGCTGGCCTGCACGCGTGGTGGGCTGATGCAGCAGGACCTCACAGCAAGGGGGAGATAAGGAGACACGGAGAAGACACACAGCGAATGGACACAGCAAACATAAGCAGCAAGGGGCGGGGATAAATAAATAAATAAATAAATCTTTAAAAAAAAAAATTATTAGCAATAAGAGCTGTGCAGTTTTCAAGTGTTTGCTTCTTTGTTGGCACCACAGGCTAAGTGGAGGGGATGGGAGAATTTGGGTGAAAAGTTTTGATTGAGGTTCCGGATTTTAAATGCAGCCACTGGTGAACTATGACACTTTCCTGCTCCTCAAAGTCTCCGAGTCATCTCTAGTAGAATCTGTGCGCTCTGACCTTCTGCTTGAAGGCCTGACGTGTGCCAGGCTGGACCGCTCAGCTGGTTTCTTCCTGTGCCCTTCTCTCCCTTCAGCTGGCCACACCCCCTTTCCCATGAAGCCTTTCTAGACTAGATCCACTCCAGTGACTAAATTCAGTTCAACAAATATTGAGCCTTCTATGGGCAACTCCAGTGATTTTCTTTCTCTCCTTCCAGGCAAAAATACAAGTAATAAGGTTTTCTTCCTCATGCCCTCTAGAATTAGAGATGGATTTGTCCTGTTCTATCCAAACTCTTTTGTGCATTCACTGCTGTTGACTATGGCACTCACATGCAGAACAGTGGATTAGGGGAGTGGCCTGTATCACTGGAACAGGTGGCAGCTTTCTTTGCTATCTTGAGACAAAGGCAACTAGTCTTTCAGGAATCGAACCAGTGGCCTTGACCTCCTTGGCAGAGTGCTTTAGCCGCAGCCCACCATCCACTCCTTGCTATCTATATTAAAGAAGGGAAGCAGGGGGCGTGAATAATAGACGCCCTGGGTAATTCAACTCAGCAGTGAGGCATGTAGCCTTGTGTCACACAGCAGGGTGCTCTGAAAAGACCCGCCTATCTGACATCAGACATGCTGGGTTTGAACAGTGCCTCTGTCACTTATTAGAGGTGTGACCTCAGGTGACGTGAGGCACTTGGCCTCCACCTGTCTCAGTTTCCTCATGAGTAAAATGGGAATAATAGTTATTTTCTCCTGGAATTTTTGTGAGGATCAAATGAGATACTCTACAGGAAAGCACTTTTAAAAAGTTATGTGTGGGGAAGCGGGTGTGGCTCAGTGGATAGAGCCCCCGTTTACCATATGGGAGGCCTGGGTTCGCGTCCCGAGGCCTCCTTGTGAGGGCACACCGGCCTGAGCGGTGCGGTGGGCTGATGCAGCAACATCACGGCAGGTGCGGTGGGCTGATGCAGCAACATCACGGCAGGAAGCGGGTGTGGCGCAATGGATAGAGCACCCGTTTACCATATGAGAGGCCCCGGGTTCGCTTCCCGGTGCCTCCTTGTGAGGGCAGGCGGCTTGTGCAGCGCTGTGGGCTGATGCGGCAGGACCTCACAGCAAGGGGGAGATAAGCAGACACAGAGAAGACACGCAGCGAATGGACACAGCAGCACAAGCAGCAAGGGGGGGATAAATAAATAAAATAAATAAATCTTTAAAAAAAAAAAAAAAGTTATGTGTGAAGAATTAGTAGCTTTTACGTAAAGATGAATAAGACCCAGTCTCTACCCTTAATGCTCTTACTCTTGGCTGAGTCCAGCTGGGCTGAATTTCTCTGGAGGGAAAATGTCCTTTTGGCATAAAGTTAGGACCCCAACCCACTTGAGTGGAAGGGAACTTTCTTGTGGGAAGAATCCCCTGCCCTCCAGCTTCCCAGTGTGGGAGGGGCTGCTGGTGCTAGAGCCCCTGCGTGCCCACTCAGGCAGCTCCTGCCAGGCAAGGGCCCTAAGCCTGGAAGACTCCTGTACACATTTGAATTTGGCAGACTCCCAAGTGCAATATATGTAGATAAGCTGGAGCAAATTGTTCTAAACTGTTTAAAAATCAAATCTGCCTCTAATTGTTGGTATGACAGAAACCTATTCTCAAATCCCACTTGATTTGGAAAGATGTCCACATTCTGACTGGGGCCCAGTTAGACCTTTAACTAATTATCATTAGTTAGGAGAAATATTAGGGGCATGCAGATGTTTGTTTAATATTTAACAAAATATATGGAGCTGAGAAACTAGAGCTACCCAAACTTGGGGATCCTGTAAAGCGGCTAGAGTTCAGGAAAGGATGAAAAAAAATAAATAAATAAAATAAAATTAGGGGCTTAAAAAAAAAAAAATCAAGATTGGGGAGATTAGGGCATTTAATCCACTAGAAAAATCATGAAGGCAGGAATAAATGAGAAATGGAGAGACGAGTGAAAAGGCTAGGCCACTTGTTCCTTGGCTATTTATTGAGTGTGAGTGGTAGGATATGTTCTAGCTGCTGGAGTGTGTAGTGGATATTGCTGGGGGCAGACGGAGTCTTGTTACCTGGTGGTGCACCCATCCCCCGCAGCTAAGGACTCACAGCTGCACCCCTCTCTGGAGACCTGCAGGTGGGAGGCGCTCCATGGAGTGATGCCGGGGCGGTCACGACCCTCCCCCGCTCCCACACATACACCCACACTCTGGGGACAGCCTGCAGCTAATGACAGGTTGTCGGGGAGGAGAGTAAAAGCTCAATTCTCTTGCCTCAGGGTGGCACCGCTCTGTCATTCGCGCTCCAGAGCGCCCCCTGGGGGTAGGGTGGGGCTGGACGTCGGCTGAGCCCACAGCTTTGCTATCTCCCCCGCCCTGTCCTTTTTCTCACTCCTACGTTCACTGGAGAGTATTTTCTGAATAAATCACTTGCTTAAGAATCCTCATCTCAGGCTCTGCTTCCAGGAAACCCGACTTAAGACAAAGTGCAACACCGGATAAAACAGAAGCCGTCTACACTCTCTGAGAGCTTGTTTTGGTGGAGGAGAGACTAGATGACGTTGAGTAACTGATACTTCAGAGAGGAGGACACAGTGCTCTGGGAGCAGGGGCGGTCACGGAGAGCTTTTTTTTTTATTTTTTAAAGATTATTTATTTATTTATCCCCCCCCTTGCTGCTTGTGCTCGCTGTGTCCATTTGCTGTGCGTTTTTTTCCCCTGTGTCTGCTTGTCTCCCTTTGTTGCGATATCTTGCTGTGGTCAGTTCATTGTGGGCAGGCTTGCTTTCACTTGGAGGCCCCAGGAATCGAACCTGGGGCCTCCCATATGGTAAACGGGAGCCCTATCGATTGAGCCACCTCCGCTTCCCCAGAGAGCTTCTTAAACTGGTGTGACAAAGAGCTGGCTGGGTAAAGGCATAGAGGAAAGAATTGACCAGGTGGAGGTAAAAGGAGGTGTAGAGGCATGAAGGGAAGATACTGTAAGTAGGTCCCCCCCACATTGCAAATGACCAAAGCTAGCGGTGATAGTGGTAAGAAAGAGACCACATTGTGAAGGGCCATGCTACTGATAACAACTTTGTACTCCATCCCAGGGCAAGAGGAAAACAATGTAGGGTTTTAAGCAGTTGGGTACATGATCAGAAGGGTCAGAATCTGCATATCTACAGACAAGAATTATTTTGCAACACTATCAGTTATCTACAATTTCCAGAGTTTTAAAATAACTCCCTTAGAATAAAATTCAGATAATGCAGAAGGGTGTGCTATAGATAACACATAGTTTTCCAATGATGCACAAAATTTTCCCTACACCTGTTAGGAAAGCAGAGGCACCTTTCACAAACATAACTTGGGGATCCCAGATTCTGTCCCCTGTTGTATATGCATACATATGTGATATATATGCATATACATATATATTTTTTCTTTTTTCTTTTTACATATATTTTAATTAAACATCTCACAAAATAGTACTTATCCTTACTACATGCAATGCACCCTGATATTTTCTTTCTATTCTTTTTACTGTTGATGTCCAAATTTAAATTAATTTTATCACTCATTGAAGGGTCACCACTGCTAATGGATCAAGGATTCATAGTTTGAAAAGACTGGACTGAATCAGCTCTTCACAAACTGTTTAAAGAACCAATTTTTAAGTTTTTTACAATTTCTAATCCATCACATTCTGATGCTTTCATAAAACACACTAAAAAAGAAATTATTAGAAAAGCAAAGGGTAAAATAAAAAACAACACGTACTTTCAAAATGCAGACCCCTAACTTTTTTTTGTTAGATTTAATAGACATAAAATTGGATACTGGGGCAAGGTTGAGTTCCTCTTAAAAAGTTTTTAACTGCTTACTTACAATTTCTATACTTAGTTCCTGCAGCCTGGAACCCAGTGGTACATTTTACTGGTCTTTGGACCACACTTTGAGTAGCAAGGGGCTAGATGACCCCCTAAGATCCCCACCAGGGTTTCGTTTTGTTCTTCCCAGGAACCAACAGTCCTTTAGACTCCCTCAGTCAGTGGGGACTTACTGAAGCAGTAGGGGAGAAAGGCATCATGAGAGCTTCTGGCAACAGTGGTCTCCTGGCGAGTGAAATGTCATATGGGAACTGGAAGATCTAACCCAGGAGGTGGAGCTTCATCTCTCTACTCATCACCACAAGCATGACAGGCTATTCTCCCAGGTTGCTTTTCTGTGTTCATCTTCTTGTTACTCCTCATGATACTGATGGGTTCTTTTTTGGCATTCCCCAGTTCAAATGTCTGAGAGCATCTTTTTCTATTTACTCATGCCTTCTGTTACTATAGAATTTTCTGCACTCCTGGGGTTACTTACCCAAATTCAGATTGACTGCTTGTCTGGTGTTGACTGTGCACCCCACCAGAGGGCAGAGAACAAGCTCTCTTGTGGTAGAGAACATGGCCACCCTTTTTCAACAGCCCAGGGTCTCTTCCCTTAGCACAGGAGGAAATGGGGAGGGAAGCCAGATTTCCTCTGAAGAGGACTTTGAGAAAAGATTGGCCCATCCAACATACATTTTACAATTGTTCATTCCAAAACTCTGAATAGTACCTAGATGTTACTCCTCCGGAGACTTCTGAAGGGTAGCCCCGACACAGTAGCTGCTCTCATGTAACCGGAGGCACTGACTCTTCTGACTCCACTACCTTCCTACCCTAGAACTAGGCTGAAGAGAGACATTGGAGAATTTACCCACACCCAGTGGGGTACTTCCACATTTCTCTGAAAGCAGGCCATGCTTTGCCTTTGTTAAGTATACTTTCTTTAGAACTTTGCAAGCCTTCAAACCCCAGGAAAAACAATAGCGATAAAGCATAATTTCAAAAGAATAATGACAAACTCAATGAAACATATACATGATGAAAGTGTATTGAAATGTAGACAATGGGCAGAGAACAATTTTCTCCCAAAAGCTAAGAGACAGTCATTGTCCACCTTGAATCAATCTCATATCTGAAAAAAATTGCAAATTAATTCATGTGCTATACCTTAAGGGCTGCGCATGAATAGTCACAACTAGGTCTATCAAATCCTTAAATGCCAGAAGCTGTTCTTACATCTCTCCCCCATATCCTTTCAGTTATTTCATTCCACACCAAAATGAATGGGCATATTACTCGATGTTTAGATTTTCTAGGCTTGCCCACACCACCCGTATGTAAGACATCATGTACACAAAGTGCCTAACACCATGTCTGCTTCATAGGAAGCACTCAGTAAATGTTAACTCCGACATACGTATATATTAAAGCTACACTGTCTGGATTGCTTGAGTTACTTTTGTGCATGTGGTTGTATTGCTGTCTGCTTAGGTTGTACCTATCCTCGTTATTCAACTCTGATTCTGTTTTCTTTTAAGTTCACAGAGGTGTTGCTTTTCTGTGGTGATCTCCTCCGCTAGTTCTCAGGCTCATCTTGGAAGGACTTTTACAGCCTCGCTAACTCTTGGCAGTTATTAAAACCAAGAGTGCTCTGTGCACGGCGGGCACCCAGCGAATGCTGCCAGCCGGGTGACTGATTGATTTACTACCGCCTCCCTCCATCCCATTATAAGCTTTCATCACTGCAAATACAAGAACCTCCTTATCTACGTCTCCTGCCATCCAGAACAGTCTTCCTAGATCTCCCTGCCTCATTGACTCACCATCTCATTTCAGCCATTCTTCCTTTTCCCGGATCTTCTAACTTCATTTTTTTCTCCCCAGACTATCATTTTAACTCAGCACACACATTATTTAGTTTTGGAAAGTATTCCCATTTGCTCCTAGATCTTAATTTGGCTGTACCCATTTCTATGGTGCCTACCAGTATAAATGAGACAGTAGCTCAAAAAGAGCAACTTGTAAAAAAAGGAAATGCTCTGTGCAGACCGTCAGGAAAACGAAGCACATACTTTAGACCAGAAGCTGAATATATTACATGGAAGAGAAAGCTTCCTTAGCTCATCTTCTCTGTGGAGCTGTGTTGGGTGAGTGTTTTTAATGGCACTCTCTGAATAGCGAGGGGGTTGGGGGAGGGGGATGGAGTCTCGGCCATCTGGATGAGAACTCTTCAGATGCTGAAAAAGATCTCTGCAGTTAGTGAATTTCACAGTCCCTTGCCCTCACCTCGCTTCTGTCTCAGTCTGGGAACAGACACCTGGTTTGCGCTCATTAACTGGCAAACACAAGCAAGAAAGTGAAAAAGAGCTGAAGCAAACCCCTCTGCAAACCACTATCCCTATAACACTAAGCAGGTAGCTCTGTAGGCAAGGCAGTAGCTCACACAGCTTCTTGGCCCTGTGCTGAATGAAGCACCAAGGTTCACGCCCATTTATACACCTGCAGCTTTTTTTTTTTTTTTAATCAAGTCTGGGCTAATTACAGGATTTCATTGTATTTTCATACGTATAATAATCTAGTTTACCGTATAAATGGTTCACTTACAATTCAATGAAACAGCCAAGGAGAACATAATGTTAAAATAAACATGTGTTTAAATAAGACACAATGTGTATAATTAGGTATAACACACACCCATATCTCAGTGTTTGATTTGCACGATAATACAAAACAGGTCATTTGCGGATATACCAAATATCAGGGATTAGATGACCTTTAAGTTCCTGCCAAGCTGGAGAGTCTATGATTTTGTGATGTGAATGAAAAATGAAAAATTCAGTACGTCATCCACATGTTTACCAGAATCCAGCTGTTTGATGTCAGGTAGACAAAACACCCAGACGACTGACGGAGGCGTTTCATTTCCATCCAGATGTTTTTGCATTGTATTGATTTAGCCTGACACATAGCAAAGTTAAGTGACTTACTCAAGATTTGTGACAAAATCTTCTGAATATGCTGGTGATAAACTGTTTAGAGGTTTGCCATTTTAGCATCGGTAGCACAAGTGTTTTGCTACAGCCCCACTGATCCTTCTGAATCCATGAGATGAGAACAGTCAATTGCATTCTCTCTGTTCGCCAGCTCTTTGCTCACCTCACTGCCTCTCCCCGCCCCCCCCCCCAAAGGCAAATAATCACGGGGAAGCTTTCATTACGAAGGTCTGTGTTAACCTGGGCTCTGGCCCATGACCAAGTGCCCCTCGATCACAGGGCCGTGCGCACCGTGACCTTTTGTCTTTGAAGCTGCTGCCCTTCCCGGGGTTCAGTGTGGCTCCTGGACATGGCTTTCTGGGCCAGGGGCTGGCAAGATCAAAATCTCTAGCCATCCTAGAGGTTGACTGCAGTCCAGGCAATCACGGCCACCGTTCATCCTCCCATTAGCACGGTCCATGATACAACTCTTCTAGATTTGGCTTTGAGTCGCCTGCCTGGCTGAGATGGCTGATGCTGACCAAAAGTCCTATCCCTATGCCATAAACCCAAACACTGTCCTTGAGTCTGCAGCTGTCGCTACTGTGTGCAGAGCCCTTTACTCTTTGCCTCTGACTCAGCTTCTTCTGGTTGCCTTGACTCCCAATGACTCCTCCAGTGCTGAGCGCCGCCTGTCCCAGGTCCATCTGGTACCTCTCATGGCCCAGATGTCTCAAGCTAGGCCACTTTGTTTTGTGCTTCTAAAGCATCTTCCTCTGCAACCCCTTCCCAGCTTCTTTTCCTCCAGCAACCTGTATCCTCCTTCTTTTACCATTGCCTCCCTCCAGCTCTCTGCACAGGCCCTGTTGTTACTTAAGCCCTGTGCCTGAATCTGATAGTGTGTCCTTGGGGACCCAGAGGGCTGGGCTCTAGACTAAACTCTATGTGACCTTGAACAAGTCGCGACACCTCTCTGGGACTCCCTGTCCTTATCTTTACATGAGAGCTTTGGACTGAATCAGGCTGAGGTCCCTTCCAGTTCTAAAATTATATTCTCTCTCTAATACTGTTACCCTGGCTGCCTTCCAAGGTGTCAGTGCTCATCATTCTATCTAGTTGTTATGCAGGGATTTTTGAGGGGGGATGAAAAAAATAAGGCTCCTGAACTAATATCTTGAAAAATTTTCAACTGCATCTGCTACCCTTCTCATCTTCATGAGCCCCCTCCTCTTCTTTGTTGAATTTAAAACTCAGACTTAAACGTACACATTATGACAGTTCTGTCACTTCCCCAAATTGCACAGTGAAAACAGAGGAAGGTGCAGGTAAGCTCAGCACGCCGAGCGTTTCAGGTTCACAGGCAATGCTGCTTGTGCTGCGGGGTGCGTGGCTGGAAAGCTCTGCACGGGCAGGAGCTGGAAGAGTGAGAGCAGAGTAGAGGTAGAGAGGCTTAAAGGGAGCTGCGCCAGGTGAGGACAAGCATGAAGTTTTCACCAGGGCCTTCCAAACAGCACTTCCTCTGGAGCTTAAGATGTTAATTCCAAATGAACATATCCCTTTAAAAAAAAAAAAAAGCATTTCCACATGAGCAATGCCTGGATGCTTCCAGTGTCTACACTTTCAGATAAACCATCTTCTGCAGTATTAGGAACTTGGTTCTTTCCTGGCAAAGATGGTCCAGGACAGATGATATCGAATGCTTTCCCCTAACATGTTTGTACAGGTAACATCAGGCATCAGGCTAATGAGCATCCAGGGGAGTTTTCATGTCACAAAGGGTGTTAGTCTAAGGAGGTGGTGATGAAATGGAGAAGAGGACACTGCTCTCTCCTATGTGAATAAGCCAGTGGGGTTTTTGCTACTGTTGTGATTGTGGTTGTTTTTGTAACTTGAAGCCACGAGCTGATACGTATCCCATTTCCACAACATACCCCTGGTGATGGTTTAAAACAAATCACTTGAGATTATCACTGAAGTTGGCCTCTAAGTTCAGGGATAGTTCTGAATAAAGCAACCCTATTTCCAAGTTAAATCATAAGAGATGCAATGTGTGTCCTGTGTGGGGTTACACTGGGTGAGGATGGGACACCCACCTCTGCTTGGAGCAGGCCAGGGACGTTACACTGACCCACGCTTTGGCGAGATGGGCCCCTGAGGGAACAGAGGAGGACCTTCCTGCTCACCTGACAACTCTTTCACCTTCACATAAACTCCTCTTTCTTTCTTTCTGCCTTTCCTCATATCCATTTCAACTTCCACTGATTGAACCAAGTTGATAGAGATGATATAGAAGTCAGCCGGAGCAGCTCCTGGATCAGAAAGGAACCTCAAAGTGAAAGAGCGTGGGGCAACTCTCAGCTGGAGTCATCTGCGGACTTTTTTTTTTTTAAGGTTTATTTTATTTTATTAATTCCTCCCCCCCTTGCCACTTGTGCTCTCTGTCTGCTCTCTGTGTCCATTCAGTGCACCTTCTTCTGTGTCTGCTGTCTTCTCATCTTGTCTTCTCTGTAGGAGGCACTGGGAATCGATCCTGGGAACTTCTGATGTGGGAGAGAGGCACTCAATCGCTTGAGCCACTTCAGCTGCCTGGTTTGTTGTAACTCTCACTGTCTTTTTCCTCTGTGTCTCATTTTTTGTTGTGCCGTCTTGTTGCGCCAGCTCTCCGTGTGGGCCAGCTCTTTGTGTGGGCCCGCTTGCCTTCACCAGGAGGCCCCAGGAAACAAACCTCCTATATGGTAGATGGGAGCCCAATCGCTTGAGCCACATCCGCTTCCCTGATGGACTTTGATACATCATGATCTCTAAGCTCTTGAGGAGATGATGATTTAGAAAAAGCATGAGGAATCTGGAAAAGTGGAGGCAGTCAAGCACGCATAATCATTTATTGTTGTGGGAATCGTTTTATAATTTTACAGCTTACAAAGTAGAATCACATATATTACCTCACATAGTTTCCACAATTACCAATATAATGAAGAAGTAGTTAAAATAAACTCTATTTTGCAATTCATTAATTTATTCAACATATTTGGAGAGGCTTTCATGCACAAGGCACTGTGCTAGATGCTTGAGATTCCACAACAGACAAGACCTCATCCACAGTTGAAAAGCAATTGCAATGAAGTGGGATAAATTATGCTTAGGGGTAGTAAGAGTGCCTGAGCACAGCCAGCAGAAGAATGTAACCTCATCTAGAGAAGTAGCCTCCAAAGAAGTGACATTTAAGATAAGACCTGAAAGGTAAGGAAGGTTGAGATAGGTGAGGGGCCAGGGATGGAAGAAGATACCGTCAGAGGTGCGATTTATGGAAGACCAGGGATAAGAGGAAGATGGAGGAAGAAAGTGAGGGAGGTTGGCTCACTCTGGGAATTGAAATGTAGTGATCACAGCTAGGTGAAGAATGTTAGGTAATGAATCAGAAGAAATGAAAATGGAAAGAGAAGGGGGAGCCAAGTCTTGAAGGGCCTTGGAAGCAGGTTCAGGAGGATGAATTAGACATGGAGTTTTCTGACTTGGGCAGTTAGTGGACAGACATGTGATTGTACTAGTTATTAAAGACAAAGAAATGGTGCGATTGCCCAGGGAGGGTAGACAGAGAGAAGAAAAACAGGCCCAGGAGAGAGCCCCAAGAACCCCAAAAGTAAAGGGAAGAGTAGAACAAGACCACCTGATGAAGAGATTGAGAGGTTTATTCTTTCTGTTGAGAACGTGATTTGGAATCTGACGATGCTGATCATATGTCTCGAGGCAAGTTATGTCCTTTCTCGGCATCTTGGGCTCCTCATCTCTAAAATAGGAGCAATAATAGTGCCATTTAGAAAGTTTAGCACAGTCCCTGGCACATAGTAAGTATCAATTCATGTCAGTTATTATTTTAACTATTTTTAGTCAGAAGAATATAGATAACAACGAAAAGAAACATCTAGAGAAGTCAGAAGCATATCTGATGAAGATGATGTCTTGGAAGCTGAGGGAAAAGTCAAGGAAAGATTGGTCAATAATGGCAAATGTACTGAAATGGCAAAATAGAAAAGGCTGGAAGGGACCTATTGGATATAGCTGCAAGTAGGATATTGTTGACCTTCAATGTCCTACCTTCAAGATACGTTTCAATAGTATAGTCTAAGAGGGGAAAGACCTGGAAATAATTGTGGGAGAAATGGATGCTCAGAAGTGTCAAGGTCGTGTAGCCAACAAACTGTGTCATCATAAAGTGATTCACATTCAGATTGTCAGGCTCCAAATTTGCTTTGCTTTTGGTTTGTAGGAGGAGAAGAAGGTGATTTAGCAAGTAAACATAACTTCTTGACTTCTACTAAGTTAACTGAGGAGGCGAAGGAATGAAAAGCTAAGAATGGATGGGGAGGGGAGAGGTGAGAGTGTCCAGCAAGGGACAGAATGTGGTAATCAGGCAGACCCATTCCCAGGAAGGAGAGGAAATTGGATATAAATCCAACAAATGTTTATTGAATGCCTATCATGTGTCAAGCATGTGGGGACTATAGATCAAACAAGACAAAGGACATGACTCCTGCTTCCGGGAACAAGACATAAACATGTGAAAGATTCAAGTACTAAACAGTTGTTAAAGACAACAGCAGAAGAGCTATCACAAAGCAATGTATAATTTATTGTCAAATAAATTGTAGCATACAATGAATGGGCAAGCTTCTTCAGACCTTGCCAAGGAAGGCTCACCCAGGGGAGGCAGGTTTCTAAATGGCCAGTTTCATATAGATGGACTGGCCTCCTTAGCTACGGCAGGTACTGAGTCCCTAGGAATTGTGTGATGGGAAGCAGGACTGGGAAGAGAAGTGGAGGGAAACAAGGCCTTGTGGAATAGGGCTCAGACCTGACTGCCCCATAATGGGCTGTAGGATGAGAATGCTGTTCTCTCTCTGACTCAGGGTGAGTGTGTGTGTGTGTGTGTGTGTGTGTGTGTGTATCAGAGGGAGACTAAGAGACAAAGACACAGAGAAACAGACACACAGGGACAGAGATATAGAGAAGGGTAGACACACACACACAAAAGAATGAAGAAAGAATACCTGATGTATAGCAGGTACTCATTGGATAAACGAGTGGAAAATCCACGAGATCCAATCCAAAGTGTATGAGAGCGGCTGAGTCTCATAGTAGAAACACTTGGGAATCAAGACTCAGATTCAAATACTGACCCTTTTCACCTGTGTGAATTTATACACGGTTACTTATCTTTTCTGGGTTTTCTTTTCTTCACCAGAAAGACGGGGAGAGCAACACCTGTTTTACCAGGCTCTTGTGAGGTCTGAATGAGATCACATATATAATGTGTTGGATACATAATCTGATTCCGAATTGATATTCAATTAATGCCAGTTACCAATGACAGTTCAAGGTGCTTATAGATTGTCACCTTCTGGTGAAGAAGTTCAAGATGCTTTGTAAATAGTAGAATATCAAAAGCCTCACAAAACGCTGGAAAAATGGGTAACAAATGTTTTCATCCCTATTTCATGCATGGAGAACCTTGGCAATGAGAATCAGAGTTTTGCCAGAGGAATAAGCAATTCTGTGGTGGCCAATGGGGCAGGGAGAGGGAGGAAGCCAAGCCTCCCCGAGATTCCTGAGCACCGTCCCTACCCGCCAGCCAGCAGGTGGCAGGGTCAGGTTACACTTGCTCTCCCCGCCCAGCCTCCAGCCCTGGCTGGGACTATGTGCCTCGGGAGTCTACACAGGCGCGGTGTATCCCTGGGTATTTCTTTTTCAAAAAAAGAAAAAAAAAAAATCAGGCAGCAATAAGAGGATGAGCCCTGATCAGACCCGGCATTGGTCCTTCTGAGGGCAGTCTACGAATCAGACTGTGGCAGGCTTTTCCCACCCCCTCCACGACAGCTTGATAATAGGGTCCAGGTAGAATTTTCTCCCCCAGGACATTCCTGCGACTGAGTCGCGTCGCCCTTTCAAAATACAACCGAGCAGAGTCCAGAAACAAACAGCTTTCGGGTCTCATTAGCGCGCCACGTTTCGCTGTTGTTCGGCTTTGCTATTGTGGCTCCTAAGTGTGGAAATGATCACTTGTTAAAGTGGCCTATTTATATGAGTCTTCTCTTTAATTTACCCCCCATTACTCAGCACCCGAGGAGCAGGGAGGAATCAAGGCATGGAGCGGATGATTCCGGGGGCGCTCGTTGCTAGGAGCGAGTGTAGAGACCCGGGCCCGCGGAGATGCTCACGCCTCCGCCAGCTCACCCTTGGGCTCCGAGCCCGGGAAGCTCATCAGCGTTATGGCTGATTTGAACGCGTGTTCCTGGGTCAGAAATAAGCCCCGAGAGAACGCACGTGAACCGAGGTCAAAAGGGAATTGCAGGCACAATTGTGCTTCAGGAAGTCCCGGCAGGGGGAAGAGATCTAGAATATGGACAAAGTGTGGGCCTGGTGGGATGCTTGCAACACAGTAGGTGCTCAGCGAGCCCCGTGGCTGAATCTGAAAAAACAGAATCAAATTAACCACAAGAATGCTTAAAATGTTAGGCTCTTAGCCCTGACACGGAGTGAATCATCACTCCGCCTTTGGTCAAGTTCCCACTCAGTGCTGTAAAAAAAAGATAAGAATTTATCCTACTTACATTATCAAGCACCCAAAAGTAGGAAACAGGCAGCCCTACACCCCTTTCAGAAACTTCCCTAAGCAAGCTCATTTCCTCTTGATGTGACCTCAACAGAGATGGGGAATTACAGTTTGTTGGCATCTTTGAAGGCGCCCCACCAAGCATGTAAGCATATATATGAGTCATAAGTAATGATTCATCCCTCGACCTTCTCTTCTCTATAATGTCTAGTTTCGGTTCTTTTAGAGTTTGTCAGGGATCTTACCACCCAACCGTTTACAACTTCTGTCAAGGAACAGTCAGGCTGGATATGATGAAAAGATGGAGCACTGCCAATGTTTTCTACCTGCCTGTGTCACTCACCCTAGTTTAGGATTAAGAACAATAGCTCAATTCATAGAGCACCTACCACGTGTAAGGTATGTAAGGGCTTTACACGTATTATCTCCCTTGATCTTTCACCAGCCCTAGGAGGAAGGTACTTATATTATCCCCAAACTACAGAGGAGGAACACAGGCACAGAGAGGGTGAGTGACTTGCCCAAGCGGCAGAGCCTGGATTGAACTCAAAGCAGTCTGATGTTAGTGCCTGCTCTCCTGACCACCTGTCACAAAGCCTTCCAGCGGTGCCTCCTCAGCAAGCCCATCGTGGATTCTTTAGGAACTGTGCTTTTGCATTTTTTCCTGTTATACAATACGGCATCAATTTTTCTTTCCATCTGTGAGTGAGGATTTCATTTCTCTTCTTCTGCTTATTTTCTTCACCCATTCATTTTGTTCAGTAAATGTTTCCTGGTCCCTACTGGATTCTGGTGCTACTGTACTAGCACTGTTGGTGTCCCATGGCATCTTCCAGGACACTGGAGGCCTTCATCTGCTTTCCACCTTTTCTCATCTCTCCCCCTTCCTTACTTTATTCCCATAGAGGAAAAAGTTAAGAGGGCTTTTCCAGGTTTGAATTTGAGAGGATCTCAGAAATAATTTACCAACCCCTCATTTTACCAGTGAAGGAACCAAGGATCAGACTGAGTCAACCCAAGTTTACAGAATTAATGCAAGGCAGTCTTGTCTGTCTACCTAAAAGTTATTCTCTTCCCACCATTCCTTGCTACCTAGCCTTAGTATCAGATACATACTAGGTGGATAAGTATTATTTGACCATCTGTATTTCTCTGAGACTCAATTTATCAGCCTGCATATGGGAATAGTATGAATATTTACCTCTCAGGGTTCTAGTGAGGGTTAAATGAATTAATACATGTGAAGAGCTTAGATTCGTGCTTGAATTAATAAATGCTATTTCATTATTATTATTAATTCCATTTCAGCATAAGTCATTATGTGTTTATAAGTCATCATTTGTCTTGTAAATACTTGTCATATTATTAAGAATTTTTTTTGTCCTAACATGAACTTAATGATCGAACTTGTTTAATTGATCTTTTGCTGCTTTTAATGAGATAACAGAAGATATGATATATAATAAAAAAGCATGGGGAAGCCTTCCCAACTCCCCTTCCCCCTTGGGGACTTTGGCAGGGTTGGATCATGCATTTTCTTTTGCTTTCCAAACACCCTGAACATTGGATTCTGTTTCCTATTCCCACCCTACTAATTTGTGAGAAGCTTGCCGGCATGGCCTAGCACTGTTCATCTTTTCACTCTCGGCTCTGAGCTCTCAGTAGCTGCCACAGTGAGTATTCAAAGCTTTCTTGTGGAATGAATGAGTGCTCTTCCCTCCCCTCCCCTTCCTTCTCCTATTACCCCCAACTTCTTCCTACTATAATTGTATATGTCTATTTTTTTCCTGGCCTGATTCTTAATTCTTATCTCAAATTGACCATTGAGTTTAAAACAAAAATATAAGCTGTCAAATGCAGCCAGATTGGTGGCTTACATTGAAACCATAGAAAAGAGCATGCGAACAAAACTGAGCAAAAGTCCCTGGTACTATAGAGGGGAGAAGGTGGTCTGAGTATGGACACACCAGCTCTTGACATAGCCCCAAACCTAGAGAGACAGGACAGAGGGGGTGCTTGAGAATTTTAAACATACCTGGGACCTGGGCTTGGATGAATGAGCTGACCTGTCTAAATGGCTTTTTTTTTTTTTAACCACCAGGAAAATGGGGTTGATAACTGGTACCATTCTTACAGGGGTTTTGCAAGAGCGAAGTGAGCTAATGCCTGTTTTGCCTGGCGCACTGAGGCCTTACTGTTAACTCCAGAGGGAGGCTGCTCTCCACACTCCCCCAGTTGGGTGGAATGGTTCCTTGAGAACATCCCGTACTCTTTATTCCTCATCTGAGATCACCAAGTATGTGGGTTCTTGAGGGGACCTGACAACTGGGAGGAAGTGCCCCATTCCTTACCACCAGTTTTGGGGAACCGCCGAAGGATTTCTCCCTCTCTACTTGGGTGTGTTTGCATTTGTGTTTATCAATCAATTCTGAAAGGTCTTTTTCACTTGAGGCTTGAACCTGAACTGACAGACCCTGGACCTGTGGTGACCTTGCCTCTCCCTCCCTCCAAACATACACATAAGATGCAACCACCTGGAGAGACTGTCAGAAACAGCTAGGCATCTCTTATTACAAAAGAGCAGCAGCAGTCATTTTCATCATGACCATCACCATCATAATAGGTTAATAGGGCACATGTGCATTAAGGGCAAATGTGAGCCATAAATATATAAGAACAACAAGTAAAAGGAAATAAGATCATTCATTTTAACTCCACTCTCCACTCTCCTGAGCTTAGCTGAAATTATACAACCAACCAAGCAGCAGACACCCGGTTGAATACGGTTACCAGAAAAACTCCATGCCTGTGCCATGTGATTGGCTGATCGTCTCCTAAGGGCCGAGAGCTCTTTTAAGCAGCTGGTGCAAATGGATGCCTTTCTGAAATTAACCAGTTGATGAATGTCACAGCCATCAGGCTCCATTCCAGGGGTGGGCCAGGCTCTGCTCAAGCTGTGTGTTTTCCCGCACAGCCTCCCGGTCTGGAACTAGAAGGAGATGAGTGGTCCAGTGGATGGGGAGGGGTGGAAGGGGGGGTCCAGTTGGAGGGGATTGTAGCCCTTGGGGGCTGGTACTTCTCTCCCTTCTGCATCCTTGGACCTGTGTGCAGGTCCACAATTTTTGGATGCTTGTTTAGATAAGGCCGGCAGTCCAGGAGGAGGAGGAGGTGGTGTATGTATATGGTACAAGCACTTAATCTTTTGACTCTGGTACTTATGAATGGTGTGAACTTGGGCAAGTTGTTGCCCATTCTGAGTTCCAGTTTCCTTATCTGCTTATGGAGAAAGTAAGACCTGCTTTACACGGGGCATTAAATTATACATAAAAGTATGCTATAAACCACTTGGAACATACTGGGTGCTCAGTCAATGGAAGGTGGATTATTGTTATTATTACCACTGTTATTGATTGAAGAAGTCAAGAAGGCCAAATGAATCCAGATATCACAGGTCAAAACATGCTGATATCTGAGACTTATTTCTTTGGATTCTTCTCCAGGTGGTCCTCTTTTAAAACACAAATACAAGTTTTGCATATACTGAGATGTTAGTAATGTCTGTTTACTAACATATCCTAACCTATCCAAGTTCTTTCTTCTTGATCTGAAAGGGGGAAGAGGTTATAGACCAGCTTTGCTTATGTTATGATTTTGCTCAAGGCTGGACCCAGGCCCAAGGGCCACTAATACGAGCCTGGTAACTGCATCGCTGTGGTTAGCATTTGCAGTGGGCTCTACACTTGCAAATGACTTACAGTTCTGGTCGCTTCTGTCGTGAGGGAGCACTGGGGTTGGGTCAGGAGCTCGGCTGCTCCCAGCTCTGCTACTCTCTGTGTAGCTTTGGCCACATTTTCTTTGGACCTCTTTCTCCTCCTCTGCAAACGGAGAAGGTTGGGCTTGTTGGTGTTTCCCAAGTGGTGAATGGTCAGACGGACACCAGGAGGGAGGAAGCGGAGTGAGTGCACTAGGAGAGAGGGGCCGGGGCCAAAGGTGCTGAGCAGGGCCGCACAGGGCTAGTGAGTGTGGCTGTGAGGAGTCAGTCCTGCTCCTCAAAGAGCCAGCCCGTGAGAAACTAAAGGTTCCTGAGGCCACCTTCCCACTGTGGAATAGGCAAAACTGTATACGGAACCTAGAGGCAAAGGTTTCATCAGGCTAACAGCCACCCAGAGAGGGAGTTAGGTTTCAAAGCCCCCGAGTTGGGGCCCACTGCCTAGCCACATGCTGCACCTGTCTCTCTCTTTGTTTCTAGTAACACAGGCTGCCCCGCAAACACCCAGTGACCGTTAATTAATGGCCAGCAAATCAGTCAACCTGCTAGTACTAACACGACTATTCACGATCTGAGAATGCAAGCAATAAATTGTATCCTTCTTAGGGGTTGCCAGCATATTCCAAGGCCAATTGTAGAGGCTGGCAAGATGATCTTTTTACGCATCCGCTTACTATTCTGGCCACAAGGCGCTGTTGCCTAGACAAGCCCTTAATGAGAATGGTTAAATAAACAAGCAGTCAGCAGGCACAGTGCTAGGAAAGGGAAGGGCGTCGGCTGGTTGGTGGACGTTAGTTATGACAAGTAGGTCCACCTAGGATTCTCCCCCAGTTTACTCCTTTGACTCTCGACCCTTGGCGGGCTACAGTCATGATGTGCTCTGAGCTCCTTCTTCAGTTGGATTCCTCAACATGCTTCTCAGTGAGGTGGGAGCAGGAATCACGGAAACAGCAAGCCCAGTTCCTCTGCCTGCTCCGCTGCTACCTGCTGTGGGATGTCGGGCAGCTGTATACTCTCCGTGAGCCTCAGTTGCCTCATCTCCAAAAAGGACAAAGGCTGGCAGTGAAGATCACTCGAAGTTACCTGCAGGAACGAAACTCATTTGCAAACAATAGTGCTCCGTGGAACTATGAGCTCCTTGAGGCATGGTGGGTGATTCCGGTTTTTGTTGTATATATTATCTAATGCAGTGATCCTCAACCACATAAGAATCACCCAGAGAGCTTTTAAAAAATTCTAGGACCTGGGCTTCATTCCCAGATGTTCCTATTTAATTGGTTTTGGGTGGAGCCCTGGTGCTGGTATTTTTAGAAGTTCCCAGGTGATTCTATTGTGCTGCCAGGGCTGAGAATCACATTCGGCTCATAGCTGGAGGCGCAGTATGGATGAATGAATGATTCTAATTATGACTTCCTCTCCCCTGCCCCTTGGAGGCGTGTGCCTTGTACCGGATGGAAGGACATTTCCTGTGTCAGGTTACACTCAGGTGCCTGGCTATTTCTAGAACTGCGTTGGAACAGCATCTGGACACTCATGCTCAGAAGATGCTCCTGATGCACATGCTGGTGGCGGGAGCGGGCACAGTCTTGCAGCTGCTGCACGAGACCACTGGGCTGGTATCTTTAAGTGGCAGTCGGCCAGGCGGGGCCGGGAGGCCAAGGGGAGCTGGGATTCCCTGGCCTCCTTCCTTCTCCCCACCAATTAGGTCAGGTCAGCCTTTGGCTGTGCTAAATGCTTCAGAAAGTTCCTGGAGCCTTTCCCATTGTTTACCTTGTAGAGACACTCCCCTCAGGGGTTTCTAATAGAACAACTCAACATGAAATTAGTTTCCTGGGCGAGCTGGCAGGGAGGCATACTGGTGTTACAGCTCCAACTTTAGATTTTTCACTTGAGCTTTTGACCCTGCTTCCCTCTTGGAAGAATTCTTTTATAGAATTCGACCAGAGAGAAGTATGTTTCTCTCCTTCGCCGTGTTTTGATACATCAGATTTACCCATAGCTGTGTCAGGAGTTCCTTTCTTCTTCCCACCTCCCCAGCCTGGGCAGTTTGCGCTTCCTCCAGAAGCCTTCTCAAAACCCCACTGTCGGGAGCTGCCATTCCGTCCAGAACTCCCAGGAGCCTTCCTTTTATGGCGCTCATTACTTTCTCATTTTGTTATGTTCTAAGCACCTCAAGGAAAAGGAAGGGCAGTCGGCACAGTGAAAGCACAAGACGGAGCTGGGCTTTTATTCGCTGCCATTTATTTGCTGGGCGGCCTGGGCCAAGTAATTTCACTTCTCTGAGCCTCAGTTTCCTCATCTCTAAAACGGGGCTAGTGAGGCCTGGCCTGCGGGACTACTGCCTGAGAAAGTGAGGTGAGGTGCAGTGGCAAGGACAATGTCTGCACAGAAGGTGCTGGTTGCTGAGGGCGGGATTTGTGCCTGTGTCCTCACGGAATGCCAACATGCTCTGTGCCCATTAAGGGCACTCGGCAAACATCCACTGAAAGGTGGTAGGTGAAGAGAGACCCTGGGGCTCTGAATCTTAGGATAGTGGCAGGAAATCTTATCCCAACCTTTTTACTTTTCTCAGCCTGCTTGTTGAATTAAAGATATAAGCCTCTAGGGTTTGCTTGTTTTTGTTGTTGTTGTTTTTAGTGATTTATAGTGCCCTTTATGTATACTTGTACGTACAGTGACGTGTCATCATCAGACCAGATCATTTGGGGTTCCTTACGTCAGGAAAGAAGTTGCTTCAGGAGAGGAAACCAGGATTTCGGCTAAAGAGGTGAAGGCCCGGACGCTTGGTGAGCATTTACTGAGTACCAGACCCCTCAACTCTGCTAACCAACCTAACACAATACACGGCATGACACCAGTGTATCACCCAAACAACACAGAGAACACCGAGGTTCAGAGAAGCTAGGAAATCTGACCAAGTACACAAAGTGAGACAGCAAAACGGAATTCTTACCTCTAAATCCTCTGTACTTTTCCATGCTCTCACGTCGAATTTCCAGGGGGAGGAGCTGTGACAGAATTGTGACTTGGCCGCTAACCAGCTGGGTGACTTTGGGAGCACTGCTTAACCTTTCTGAGGTTCCAGTCTCTTTGGATCACTGCGTGACTGCCTGGTTCTCCCGCTCGGGGTTTTGCACGCATCTGTACTCGTCACTGCTAGTCTCTGCAGCCCCCTAGTGGTGCTTTGCAGAACACGGCACCGTTAGCCACAAAGGGCTGGTGCAGGCTTCCAGCGCGCCCGCGAGCTAGGTGCCCGTTTGGCCTTCACCGGCCAAGAATTACAATTAAGCGGGGCTCAGAGCAGACTTGGAGATAGAAACGAAAAGACTGGCTCCCAGAAAGCATTATTATTTTTTAAACTTTTGATCTTGTTTGTCCTACTACAGGTCTCACTTACTCTTGAATGACAGCGAAACCCCCAAGCCTAGATAGCAAATTTGCTTTTAATTCATTTATGAAATGACCTTGTTCACCCCGCCAACTTTAATATCACCAGACTGGCTTGGCAGCAATGGGGAGGACTGAGGGGACACTGTCCTGGCGGCTGACACACTTAGATTCAAGCTCTGGCTCCTCTGTTTGTGGTGTCACTGGTCATTTCACCTTCCTGGGTGCCAAACTCTTCATCAATAAAATGAGGGTTTTGGTGGCAGAGTCCTTGCAAATTTGACATCGTATGCATGTGACTGGAGTGGCCTCTCCTTTGGAATGCAGATTTGTACCATTCTGTCCATTCTTGTACTTTGCTATTCTTGCCAATGGAAACATGCCTTTCTGAGATCTGGGATAGAGGGTGGTAAGTAAAGACATTTTCTGGGGCCATGACGCTGAATGAAGTGAACAACATGGCCTTATGTGCCATCTCCATGCTGATGATGCTCACATCTCCACCTCTTCCCTGAGGTCAGACTTAGCATCTAACTACTGCTCCATTTGCACACTAACAGATATCTCAGACCTCACATGGCCAAATAGTGCTACCAAGTCCCCACTCCTTACAATATCTCCTGACTCAGCCTTCTCCACCTCAGTATGGTACCACCATCTATTTACTTGCTCAGACTTAGAAATCTGGGAACCCTATTTGATTCCTTTCTTTTCTTCATATTCCCACATCCAGTTCTTCAGTATACCCCTTGGCTCTACCTACAAAACGTATCTCTTATCTGACAAGTTCTTACCATCTCCACTGCCTGCTACAATCCATCACCTTCTCTCCAGCTGGATTACAGTCAGAGCTAACAGGTCCTTGGACTTCCCCTCTCTCCCATGTAATCCATCCTCCATCCAGCCAGACTGATCACTCAGTAGAGCAGAGCAGATTGTGTCACCCTCTTTTTTAAGTCCCTCCAGTGCATAGAGTCATAGCCAAGCCTGCCAGTCACTGCAGGCCCAGCCCTCACCCTCGCCTCTTCCTCCACTCACCCCTCACTTCACTCACCTTGCTCTGGCCACCCTGGCTTTCTCTCTGTCCCAGAAGATGCCAAATTCATTCTCCTCACAGGGACTTTCTGCCTTAAATGCTCTTCTCCTAGATCTTTTTTTTTTTTTTTTTAAAGATATATGTATATATTTTTAATTTATCCCCCCCACCCCATGGTTCTCTTTGTTTGTCTGCTCATTGTTTGCTTGGCTTCTATCTGTTGTTCTTGAGCTCTGCTGGACTTTGCTGCACAAGGAGCTTATGAAAATAGGTAGGTAGTATGGGAATTTCCTGTTTTTCTTCTTTTTTTCTGCTGGGTGGACACTGCAAGCTGCATTCCCATAACTTGTTTGTGCACATCAGTGGGCACAAGCTTCCAGGGCCACTTCCACAGCTGAGGGGTGAATGCTACAAGCTGTCTCCTGATAATGTGCTTGCATGAGTCCAGCAGGATGCAGTTTCAGTTTTTCTACTAGGTGGTGTTGGTGTGGAAATTTGTTAGGTTTTCCACCTCTCCTCCTTAGATTCCTATTCTATCCTGTCTCAAATCCCTCCTGAGAGAGTTCTTCACCTTTAACCTTAAGGGGGAGCTGAAATTGTTCTTCTGTATCTGCTTTCCTGAGCAGAAATTTGTTTTGGAATACATCAATCCTGGAAGAGAAAAATTGAGTTAGGAGTTTAATATATGAGGCCCTACTTAGAGTGAGTAAAGGATCGCTTGTTAGTAGCAGCGTGCCCCGTTCCATTTTAAATGGAAGGTTAGATGAGCCCAAGACCGGGGGTCTGTGGGCTAGGCCTTCCATTTGTTAGACATCGGGGTCAGATCTGGCAAGAGGTTAGGTTAAAGAGAGTGGTGGCCCTTTGGACAGGGTTGAATAAAGGGTATTTTGGACCGGTTTGTTCTGTCAGGAGTTTTGGAACAAGAAAATTAATTAAAAGAAGAGTTTTTAGGATTGTCATGTTGGTAGCTAAACAAATTGTATCCCCTAAGGGGGAGAGATCATAGCCGTTATAATAGAGGCTATACAGAGGAAGCAGCACCACTAGGGGGCGCCGCAAGGTAAAGGCGTGAGGGTGGTGTCATCAGGTACTTAGCTTTTGCTCCTTGAAGAGATACTTCAGGCCATCTGATGGCTGGCACTTGAATGCCTCAGCAGCCACTGCTGGTGGGCCAGGGCTACAGCTAATGGGTTTTATTGCAAAGCCTGCTCAAGCATCTAGGGCACCGTGTTTTGCTACCATCCAGGTGAGGTCATTCCAAACTGATATGAGGGATGGGTGGGTTCTGTTGACATATTTCTGAGGTTATTGAGGTCTCAGGAAAACTTTTTTCCCCATGATCTGCTGCTTTTAGGATTCTCTATGCTTGAGGCGGGAGACCCCCCACTTTCCAGTCCTTGGAGATTGCAGGACTCTCTGGTGGCTGCTGGACTGGAAGAGTGGACATCCAACCCTGAGGGCCAACGACTCCACCAGGCAGCGCTTTTCTTAAAGTTCATGGGGTCCCTCGGGCTCTTGCCCAGAGTAGGTAAATTGGGGTTCACATCTGGCCATGCCTGGTATTATTTATTTATTTGTTTTTGAGTTTATCAGGTCTTCCCACACTAGAATAAATCTTCTTCAGGGCAGAGAATGTATTTCTCTTGTTCACCAGTGATTCCCCAGAGCCTTGAATTGTGCCTATCACATAGCAGGTATACAAAAATATTTATGACAGATTAACTGACAAGCAGATGATCATGGCCTATTTTATTAACTCTTTATACAGTTGGGTTCATCATTATAGCATACATTTTTGTCATCCAGAAGAAGTTTTTCCAATCATCACACCCTTTCCCCATTCTCTAGTTTTATTTGAACAGAGTACTTAAGAAAACCATTAGTAGATATAATGGTTTATTTTTGACTATCATGGTAGCATTGGATGAAATATAGAGAACAAATAAATATGTGCTCTGAGCTAGCAGAGATGGAGGCAATGAGGAAGGGTATATGTGCGTGTGTGTTTGTGTGTGCCTGTGTATGTGTTGGGGTGGTTGGGATTTCATTTTATAGTTGAACATGGTAAATGATTTTTAGTTGCGTTATCCATTTTTCATAATTTAGTGTAAATGAAGCATCAGGTGATAGCAGGGGGATATTACTACTCTTTCATGGCATTTCAGGCACTTTCCAAGTGGATGAGCTGCTCTACAAGATGGGCAATCAGACACAGCCTCTGCACAGAGGGCTTGCAGCCTTACAGACGGATCAACTGCCATTGATTAAGGTCTATATTTTCATTATAAAAAACATATACACTGAATGCCCATCTCTGCAAAATATTAGGCAAGGACAGCAGAATCTTAATAGGCCAGGGTGGCCTTGCTCTCTGGAAATTTACAATAGAAAATAAAAAAACCAAGGAGATATGGATGGCTGGACAACCCTGAACAACTTAAGGAAAAAAAAACTTCTGTTGCAATGCTTTGCTTACTTGCTATTTACAGTATATTGTGTGGCTCCTCCTCTAGACTGAAAGTCCCTCGAGGGCCAGGATGATCTTTTTCATCTTTGAATCCTCAAATACATAAAATGCACTTAATAAATGTTTGTTGACTGAAAAGAAAAAAAAAAGTAGGAAAATAAAAATGAGAAGGAAAAAACCATGACTATGACTATACAGAAGGAGATGAAGAGCACGCCTTTTATAAAGTGTTTTTATGGCCATGTTCATCTTTTCTCTGTTTCTTCTCTTAGAGGCAAGAACCCTTGCATGCCTGACTTCAGTGGAATATTGATCACTTAGAGGTTTTCAGATCAGGAAATCCAGTTGAAGAAGAGAGAGAGGAAAACATTCCCATTTAGCTGAAGCAGCGTTGCCCAACATTTCTAAGCATCGTGGACCTGGAGAACATGTTCTGTGTTTTATAATCATCAGCATCTTAGTATCTTTGCTCTCACCCAAGTGTTGAGAGACAAAGGCTATGCATCTTACTTCCTAGCAGCTGAGCTCCCTTCATTTCTTTCCCCTGCCAGCCACTACCTCCCACCCCACAGCAGAGGAGTCCTAGAGCAATTCTCCCCCTGTGGCGGGAGAGGCGGTGAGCTAGGAAGAAGGGGAGGACTGCGACGTCCCCTAGCAGAAAGGGGAGAGGAAAGAGGACGGGAACCCCAGACCAGGGCCAGCCACTGGCCCTGTACTTGAACTTGGCCTTGTAGAAGGGAAGGGGCAGAAGAGGGCACTGGGAAGAAGGGACTAGGGCCATCTTGAGACAAATTAAAGTAGGGACCAGGTTTCTCCAGGTCACACTTCCTAAAACTGCTCATGCATCTTAGATTTCAGGATCATCCCTGAATCCAGTCCACTTACATTCTGAGAAGATCCCTTCCATATATTTTCCCCAGTCCCAAATCCAGTGTCCTTCCAATCTAGAGAGTCTGAATTTGAATTTCCTTAATGAGAGACAGTCTTTCTTTCCATAATGAGAGAAAAAAGGCTTCAACATGCAAATGAGTAGCACCTTGGTGTGAATTAATGTCAAAATATACCTGACAATTAGCTGCTTTCCTGTTTGGTTTGGGGGTTGGGGGCAGGAAGAGAGATCACCACAGAGAAGAGGGGTGTGAGCAGGAGGCTAGAGACTTGAGGCAAGCGGTTTGCCTGCATCTTTGCCTAGAGAAGAGAGCTGCTGATCAACTCTCTCTGCAAAGACCATTCACGCATCTTCTAGTCTCCTTTATCCCATCATCTGTTCCACTTCTGTGATAATCTCCAAAAGATAATAGAAACATTTTCTGAATGATCGATGGTTGATACGTAATATATATACTTCCTATGTATGATACTATATATGGTTTTGGTGCCTGAGTGTGCGTCAGTTTATGATCATGTTCCTGCCAAGTGAAATCCAGAGCCTTCTATAGATGAATGTTTTGCACTAGTTCAAGAAAGTTAAAGTGTTGGGAGAATTATCACCATCAAGTGACAGAAAAGAGTAAGAAATGTCAAAACTCGAAAGAACTTTTGCAAATCAGTGGGTACAATATTCGTATGGTATTACTATTTTGTTTTCCTTCTATTGTCTCCATGTTCATACCAACTTGCTACAGTTCAATAACAGAAAGTAAAGCCATATGCAATAAACAATTATATATTTGAATGTGGTTAAAGGGGGGAAATTTTAGGTTGTATATCTGTTACTAGAATAAAAATTTAAAAACAAACATAGGACTGTACAATACAGTGAACCATACTATAAATGATAAACTAGAGTTAATAGCACAATTACAAAAACATTCTTTCATGAATTGTAACAAATGTACCACACTAATGCAAGGTGTTAATAGTGTGGTATAGGAGAACGCTGTATTTTATACATGATTTTTCTGTGAAGCTACAACTTCTCTAATTAAAAAATATGTACTTAGGATAATCCTCCCCCCAAATTATAGTATTTTATGAGGAGTGTACCCTTAAATCGATTGACCAATTCAAAACTTAAACCTGTGGTTAAAGGAGTTCCTTTATTAAAAAAAAATTATTGACAATGATACGATAATGATTCAAATGCAAGTCCATCATGCACAAAATCGAAAGAACAGGTTAATAAAAAGATGTTATGTTTTTACCAGTAAACCCTGCACTGGTGATTTTGCTTAAATAAAACAATATCACTGGTCACATTACCTTAATGTGG